>JANTOQ010353464.1:0-12341 GCA_027564595.1 Bythotiara depressa
GAATTAGCTTATTTGACTTCCATTTCTGATTTCTAAACAAAATTATCTTTCCAACAGTATATAATATCATGTCGAAATTTTTTTTTTGACCACCTGCTGAGGATGTAATCCCAATGGGAGAACCATTATTCCAAGTACCAAAATTTTTTCACCATTTTGTTTCCAAATAAATTTTAGAAAAAGTCACAAAATTTCAGCCCATTTGTATGAGTGGTTCAAAAGATATTTTAAAAAACCCAACAGGGGGCGGACCCCCCCCCCCCCTAGTGTTAATAAGGTTAAGATATTTAGGCTAAACATAAGTTTTAACGAGAAATTCGAACTTGAAATAATTGCGTTTAATAAAAATGAACAACAAAAACTAGTATAACGTCACGAAACACAAATTTGAAAAATGTCATTAAATAGTACAGATGATGATCTAACTTACTTCAGCAAGAACGTGAGACATCTACAAGACAGTTCTACCTCCCAGGAATTCTATAAAAGAAATATTGACAAGACTTTAAACATGATTAAACAAGTTCGATCAAGAAAGTATTGAATCCTTTAATGCATATAGTCCCCCGGGAAAGAATCAAATAATTGGTCATTTCTTTGCTATTTTACTTTTTCCAGGAGATTTAATTATGGGAAATATAATGTAAAATACATTTGTTAAAAGCTGTTAAGACCCCCTGGTTCCTCATAAAATTATAAAGGTTTTCAATGGGAAGTTGAATATAAACAGGAGGTATGCTTATACATCAAAGGGTTAAATTGTAGTTGTACACATTGTCAGTAATACTGACTCACAAGACAGATGTTACTAGTAAAAACTGAATATGCAGGGGATGACCACCCTACATAGGTTTGTTTGTGTTCTTTTACGCCACAATGATGACATATATAATATGCTAATGTGCTCCTGTAGAGCTACGAGGAGGCTTGCAAAGCAAGCAGAGTCCAGAGCTTAGAAAACTAAAAAGTGTGGTTTTATTATATATTTATTTATTTATTTTAAATAAATATATAATAAAACCACACTTTTTAGTTTTCTAAGCTCTGGACTCTGCTAGCTTAGTTCACTCCCCCTGTGAAAAGTCGGCTGGAGTGTATAGTAGGCTGGTTAGGGGAGGTAATGCAAATTAAATGTGCAATTCTAACTACAATAAATATGAAACATCTATAGAGGAGCTTACCTGCATCCACTGTTCTATTAACGCCAATAAGTTAATAACATAGGAAAACGGGAGAACAAGTAGAGATTCTTCCAGTTCACTATGTATAAGAAAGATATACATATAGGTTATATGATAGGTTATATGTCCGACACTTGAGATAATACAATCATGCCTGCATAAGGATAAGTATAAGAAACAATGGTTCCTTTCATTTAACAGACCATTATCAGATCTGTAATCCTTCTATTTTATTTGAGAGTTCATATCTAAAATATTTTGTGACTGTTAGTTTAACAAGGGTTATAAAAGTTTCAATGGTTTCCTTTCGAAAAATATTTCTGAGAATGCACCTGCACAATACGTAAGCAAACACTTCTGATCACAACAAACATCACACACACACCAAACCCTAATAGCTAAGAAAAAACTAGGTTAATACACAGAGCTACAACGCAGACCTCTCATTTGGTCAAGATGCTAAATCATAATTTTAATAAGCAGCCTTTAAAAACATCACATAAAAACGAGATTACGAGGCGGAACACGGTAAGTCACGAATTTCACATATTCTCCACATTACTATTACTAACGCAAATAATTCATACTCTGTATATTTATGAAACTCCTAACAAGTATGGAATGTTTACTATATCTATCAGTCATTATATTAGCCCTTTAACGCATTTAAGCATACCTCCTGGTTACATTAAACTTCCCATTGGAAACCTTTATAATTTTATGAGGAACCAGGGGGCCTGATCAGCTTTTACCAAATTTATTTTATGCTATATTCCCAATAATTAACCCCCTGGAAAAAGCAATTAGCAGAGAAATGACCACTGATTTTGATTCCTTTCCGGGGACACTATGCACTAAAGGGTTAACACAACAAACTATAAACGAAATAATACGAAAATATATAAACTATAAAATATTACCTTGATTTAACTTTCTTTAATACTTCAATCACGTACCGAACAGGCTGAAAATGCAAGGTGGTAATGGGGATAAAAATAGACCTTTCAATAATTAAAATTTAATATGCATAAACAAGGCGAGACAAGACACGTGCGAAATTAAGAAAGACTTTGACCGTTGACGTAGCGCATATTTTTTGACAAGGAATCTGAATATTAACTCTGTTTTTTATAGACATAAACTTCAAATATTCATGAGATTTGGGAATGTTCTATACAAAGAAGTGAAAGTTAACAGATGCAAAACCCTTAAACTTTGTCTCAATTACTAAAAATAATGATTTGTTCGTTAAGTAAAGACAAAAATCTTTAGCTTTTGTCACTTGAAAGCAACACAAACAAACAATAATCTGTATTTTCTCCAAACGTCCACAACAACATAAATGAATGTTAACAAATTGTGTATGTTCCATATGCCTCAAAATGTTCGAGAACATTTTTACTAACTTAACGTGCGCTAAAATTGGGTTAATTAAATCAAATTTCTTAAGCATCCAAGTAAAACAAAGCGTTTTTTACATATATATAATTAAGACCGCTGTTGGACCATTTTTGAAACTTACCATTTAAATCTGCTGGAAATAGTAGGAAACTGTTAATTTGATAATTTTTATAAAATATATCAATTCGCAATTCGCATGACAAAAATATATTCTTACACTGATATCACCACGTGCTTTTAAAATGGGATGTAGTTCCACTTTAACACCCTATAAATAAAACGAGTAATAGTAAAATATAGAAGCAATTTTATATTCGTACTCGTAATCGCATGGTCTCGAGTACAATTAACGATTAATTCACGGGTAACAAGGAAGAAAAGCGTATAAAAGCGTATAAAAATTTAGCTTTTTTCTTTGTTACTCGTGATTTAATCGTTAATTGTGCGAGAGACCATGCGATTGCTAGTTAATCATTAAGTGCTTACAATGTCAGGATAAAGAAACCAGGCATATAGGCGGTAAAAGAAACCTATCATATCACAACTTCAAAATGAAACATGTTAATTTTATTCTGTAAATTCGAACAAATATAGCAACACAATAGTAATAGTAAATAGAACAGTAAATTTGTAAAACATTGTATTCAAGTAATTACTGTTGTTGTGAATCATCTGAAGCACTCATTATGGCTAATCGTCGTTCATTTGGAGTATTTTCTTAGTTATGGTTTTATATTAACTTGACAGTTAATAAAATAGCAGTTATCTAGTTTGTTGTTGTTGGGGTAACATGTTCCGAAGCAAATTTTTTTTGTTTTTTGTTTTTTGTTAGTAATTTGTAATTATGATAATTATAGAAAAAAAAAAAAAAAAAAAAAAGAAGTTTACTGGACGATTCTCGATTTCAACCCTGCTAATAACACAAGTTATATTTTTAATCCCTGAAGAAATGGGGTTTGACACGGCATGCATTTCATCTTCATTTCGAGAGTCATACGCGTCAAGACCTTTTTCGCTAGAATGATCGGTTATATATTTTTAATTTTGCATAACCTGAGCTTTTCATTTTATGAACAGCAGTTTTTTTTGTATAATGATCTTCTTATTTGCAAAGGCAGCATTTAATGGTGAGTGCTGTTTCATCGACTAACATTGAATTGATGGTATGTACATCATTTTTGATGTTTTATACCATCGAAGAAGGATCTTGGATTATCGGTATCAGCAAGATATAATTGACGCGCGTTTACAGCAGACTCAGTTTCCTATTTATTTATTTGATTTTTGACTTCCTAACGCTATATTTTGTTTGTTTTTATTTTATTTTTTTACGAAAGAAGTAAAATTACAGACCAGATCTTGTAAGGTACCAATGGCGTCAATATAGTAAGTTTGGACACAGTCTGTAAATTGTTAGTGTTTAAAGAATTTCTGCGCTGGTTTTCCTTTTACATTTTTTCTGTTTACAGGGCAGTATTAACGATTAATTATACTCCTGAGAGCCAATCAGAATTGAGAAATACTGTACACTTAATGATTATGGCATAATAAGTCTCCTCTCAGTCAGTAAATCTCGTTAATTACTTACACACCAAAAAATCGTACTTTTTACATACAGAAATTATTTCTGCGCAAACATTTATTGTTCTTACCCACATGATCCGCTGAAATGTTGAATTAAAAATCTTCACTTTTCAGAGCAAACTCATTGGCGATTCAGATTGCAAATAAATATATATATATATAATTATTGCCAGTTCGGAAAATATCGTTGTATGAAAAAGCAACTTAAAGGGAAATTTCCACTTTGTTGGAGAGAGAAAATACATGCTTTTTGTATAAATCGATAGGCAATAATTTTTTTTTTTTTTCAATTATTTTGAATCTCTTTCAAGCTATATGGAATATAACTATAAACATGGCTTTGGTTAACAAAACACCTCCATTGATAGAGTAGAAAAAAAGTGAATGGAAAAATAAAAAACACTTAAATTTAAACTTCCGCTGGTAATTTGAACGTTGTAAACAATTATAATCTTGATCAAAAATACAGATTTCACTGTTGGAAAAGGAGAAGAAGTACCCCCCACTTGCCTCAGAATTGGGCCTAAAAGGACACAGTTTCCCAAATTATTCATGAAAATACAACAATCCTACTATCCTCACTCATCTCGCTCCCAAAACTACAAAAAAAAAACAGTATATAAAACACAGATTATTCAGTGCTGTCCAAATTCATACAAATTATTTGCAAAATTTGATAAGTTACCTCTTCTTTTCTTTTTTCTTCTTCTTCTTTGTATAACTCTATAGCTTCCATAATTCTCTCAGCCTAGTGGTACAGAAAAATATTTCTTCATCATTAAGCTGTCTAAGGTACTTATCCTTTCTGCTCATAAAGCACACATAATAAAATCCAATGATTTTTACAAAGTCAATGCAAACTGACTGACAAGGTCTTCTAAAATGTCTTCGAATCTGACAAAGCATTTCTCAGTTTAAAATGTCAACACGACGTTATAGAAGAAATTATCTGCACAATACATTTTCCTACGATAATGAATATTTTCTTCACTTGCAAACACTTCTGAGTCCTATTGTGCTAGCACACATGAATGTTCATTATCAGTGGTGGTATATGTCATACAAACTGGATAACAACTGGTAGGGAACATAAACAAAAGCCACCCACTTTTCCAATCAAAATACGATTTTTTTTGATATTTCACTGAGCAATCTTTAATAATTTAATTTCATGCATTGACCAGCACATGAACAAGTTTTTGATGAAAAAGAAACATACTTCAGTGTACTTCCTTTTCTTGTGGAAAATAAGTTGTTGTAAACAAAGTCCATAAGAACCTACCGCTTTAACAGTCTCAATTGTTTTCTTGCCAGCATGAGCAGCTTCATTTTCACTTTCTCCTGGTATCTTTAAATTAACAAAAATAATACAGCATAAAATAGATATATTATAGACAATTATTTATAGGAACTAATGTGTAAAATAAGAATTGAAGATACCGTTAGAGTGTCCCCCGGAAATGAGTGAAATCATTGGTCATTTCTTTGCGATTTTGCTTTTTTTCCAGGGGTTTTATTATTGGAAATATGTTAATTAAATTTGGTAAAAGCTAATAAGACACACAGACTTCTCATAAAATTATAAAGGTTTCCAATGGGAAGTTTGATATAACCAGGAGGTATGTTTATGCATTAAAGAGGTTAACACTAGTCAACACTAGGCAGCAGTGCTTCCTGTTGTTTGATATCAAAAACAAAAAGATTAAAAAAAGGAAAACAAATGAGAAAGGGAAAAAACTGGCTCACAATGACTTCAGATTTACATTCATGAGACAAATTAAATAAGTTTCTAGGTTTTTAAATAAGTATTTAAAACCTGGAAAAGAATAGCAAACGTTTTAAAGTGTAATCCACAAAGAGAGAAGAAGAAGAGAGAAGAAGGGCAAGGTAGTTATCTAGGTCTCGTCAACATGTGTGTTTTCAAAACAATATATTTTATCTTCACATATGAATATCGATATTGGTATTTCGCTCAAAGTTTTTATTTTTCCGTAATTATTGTAATTAAATTTATAATCAATCTATAAATCTTTGAATCAACAGCAAGTGACTAGCTTGTGATCTGATATGTACCAGTTAATGAAGAAAACAATAAGAAACTAAGAAAAAGGCCTACCAGTTTACAAAGTTATGTTGTTTGCATCGTTTATATGACAGAAAAATTAATAAAAGTCATATTGGCTGGGTAATATCTCGGATGAAGATAACAAGATATAGCAACATCACTACAGAAATAAAGATGAAGCAGAATATTGTTTCAATGAGATATCTTGGTGGCTAGCCAATAACTTGGTTTCCATATACAGGCTCTTCAACCAAGATATCATCTAGTCAAATGTCTTTTATTACTTTTTCTGTCATAAAAACGATTCAAATGCCATAACTTAGTAAAACAGCATGACCGTTTTCTTCGTTTCTTATTGTTTCTTCTTGCCATGTATTTGGCTACCAAAATGAAATGAAAGTTACATCATTTACTTATAAATGGATGGAAATGTTGTATCGACAAAGATAGTTATATTGTGTAGCCAGTATATCAGTATAACAAGCTACAAGTCAATATAAAGTCATTTCATGTTGCAGAGAGGAGATGTTAATAAGTATTAAGCTTTGAGAAAATGGCAATTTTCTGGAAGTGGAATTTGATTAATATACTTACTGGTCGTCCACCTCGTTCTAACATTGACAATTCATCAGCTTCTTCTCTTTCCTAAAGAAATAATAAACAAGTTCTGATAACTGTCATTGTATTATGAATCACTAAACAGGAATGTTACCCTGTTCCCAAGAATGGATTTCAAGATATTAGAAAACATAAACAAAAGGTGAAAAATTCTAAATAGCTGTTACAATTATTTACTAATTACAATAACTTAAGACGAGAAAATATTTGTGAGGGGGGCAAAAAAAGGCTTTGGAACTAGGATGGAGTGAAACCAAAATAATAAAGATTAATCTGGTCCATCTAAAACATGTGCAAAAAATTACAATGACGAACAGCAAGGATGCGTATACAAAATTAACAAGAACAGCATAGAGCTAGCACTAACTACCACAATACCTCTAAGTCATTTCAAAATGCTGGTGAAAATACAATGTGTAAATGGAATCTGATTGAATGAAGGTTAGTCAACTTTTTTATGTCTGATCTCTTATTACTCTACTCTAAGGCTTCAGATTTCAAGTAAGTATTTCAAAAAGTACGTTAGTGTGTTGAAAGGCTGGTTAGCTTCTTAGTCTGATTCTCCACCACAGTTTAAATTTTACTTTAAAATTTTCAATTTTATATTAGTATACAAACAAGAACACAAAATAAAACAATTTCTCTGTCATCCAAAGGACGTACTTCATTCAATTATTTTTCTTAGCAAATCATGATAGACGCACAGAAAAGGAATACATCACTTGTCTTACCAAAGCCAATCAAGAAAATGTACAGCCATGGAAATAAAGCTTTTATTAGCTTGCTGACAGATGGATCAAAAGCTCAAACAATTGGAGAAGATAGAGAAATGGTGCTCATTCAAATTGAGTGAAACGGTTAGTTTTATTTCTTTACACGTCTTACGCATAAGTTTTCTTTTATATTCAAAATGATAATTTTTTTTACGTCTCATGAGATGGTTTATTTACAAGGTCGCCATATGTGTACAAATGCCTTCAATCATTAAAAATTCCTTTATTCTTCTGAGAATACTTTCTCAACAGGGGGTTAAGGTTTGTTTTTAAAAAGTTAGGCATCAACCCCGCTTTCTAAGATTATTTTTTCTTTAATAAATAGTTCCTCTTAAAATATAAGTTATCAACCATGTTCCCAACTTGTTTTTAAAAATTTATTATAATAATGAACAAAGCTGCTTCTAAGAAAATATTAACAGATTAACAACTTTGTTCCCAGGTCATCTTCTTTTTTATATCAGCTATGAAAATATTATGCTGTCTTTCTTTCAGATACCTACTCAAAATTAAAATTGTTTTGTCTTTTTATAGGAATCCCAATATATTTCATCACATCTCTCATAGAAATGTCCAAATGGGGTGGGACAGGCCCAGATTCTGTTAAAAAATGCTATCGATATAGAAGGAGAAATGGTTCATGGCATTGTGCTTTGTATACATTCCCATACTACTTTTAAAATGTATCACATATAAATGTTAAAAGCAATGCCATTGTAAATATATCCAAAAACAAGACAGAACACTAAATCAAGATACATAAAAGAGATGTGAAGTAAATATGTATTGGTGCTAACACTGACCAATAACAGCAAACTGTACGATCATAATTATTTGCATACCCAAACTCCAATAATGATATATGGATCCAACTGGTTTATTTTCAACTTACAGAAAACACTTAGGAAATCAATTCTAGATTTGATTGCATACATGGGTGTTTATTATTACTAATCACATCTTATAAATTAATGATACCTGTTCTCTTTCTTCATCAATAACCAACAGCTCCTCCGTACGTTGCCATAGACGAATTGACTTATCATGAGCTGCAGTCACCTAACATGCATGAATATTAAAATGGAGTTAGTTGAAAATTTTAAGATATCAACAGTGCTACACTATTGAATCAATAAAATATTACCAAAAAACAAATAACAAAAACAAAACAAAACACACAAACAAAGTTTTGTTGTCGCTGTTTCATCCTACTACTCTCACTGGATTTCAGCTTCTAAGAAAATTTAATTAAATAAAAGACAGTTGTTGTTCTGATCACAGCCAATGACCTTAAAAGAAGAAATCTTCACAATAAAAGGTTACCTTTATTGCTAGCATAATTTGTTTTTCACAAAATTTCACAGTGCTTTTGAATTTTTTCCTTAAAACTTTGCATACAATTAAAATTTATGCACACAAACAACTGCTACACTACTACTTTAAAACACAAAAAGTTAAAAACATATTAAAAAAGACTGGCTCATCATGATTGAGCTTTAAATTCTAAAAATCTCTGCACTCATCTTTGTTTACAAATGGCTTGGAAATTTCAAGCAATGTTAAAATTTACTTAATAAGATTTATAATTTCTGCTGAAAAATTGAATTATATATAAATCACTCAGTTTATTGCTGATTGAGTGTAGAGAAGCTTATAAATACTCCCTTGAAGCATGAAACAACACAGTGTTTGGATCAACAGTAACTAGATTTTGCAAATTAAATGACCAAATAAGATTAAATGGTATGCTCTAGAATGTTCTTGCTGATTTCTTCAAGTAAATCACAATGTGTACATTTTAACAAGCTAGTAATGCACCTACATCTGGTAGCTGATGCTAACGTGCTCATGTGCTCCTTACCAAATCTCAAACCCATAAGGGTACTGGAAAGCACATTTCTTAAACATCTTCTGTGAAGGAGATGGAAAACCCAAATGCTGTGATGGGTAATATTATGTCACGTACAAAGATGATAAACAGATTTCTCAACAAAGAGGATATTTCGATAGACCAAGATGAAAATTTCTCAGATATTTCTCCTACACTTACACCACCTGTGGTGACAAAAATATGTTTCATGCTTTAAAATATAAACTTCTACAACAGTAGGTTTTGGTAGGAAACCATGTAGGATTGCCTGTGTTCTTACTTCACCGACCTCTGCATTCCAACATGTCACAAAGCCTGCATATGGAGCAATTCCAAGGTAGGCAAGGCATGCTTCCTTGTCCATCTATATTGAAAAACCATACTGACTCAGTACAAAGGTACCTAAGAATCCACACACCTTAAGTCATTAGTAAACCTAACAAGTTTAGAGTTCTTCCCTGTTATTAGATTCAATGATTTCCACATCACATGAATATAAAAATAAATCACTTACCAAATATTCTCCACTGCTGCTCACAGCTAACGCCCATACTTCTGCATGGTGGCCCTAAATAATAATAATAAAGAACAGTACAAAGTGCTATTGTGATATTTAATCCAGTCAGACATTATAACAATCCTTGCTAACAAAATGATAAACACTGCAATTGGTTTAGAATGATACAAAAGCTGAAAAACCTCAAAACCATTAGATTTCGCATACTCATTTTTCAGGTGTCAAGTAACTAAAAAGTGTATGATTGATTGTGATAAAGGATTTTACATTCATATTTTCTGTTTTCACATTGCGATTTGCTGCTTCTTCTTTCTTTTCACCCTAACACTAATCCAAGTAGATTTAAAACATGTTGCATTACCTTTTATATATGAATTTATGAATTTCCAAAATGGACCAAATATGCCTTTGTGTCAATTCCACAGCAGTATTTCACACGCATTTCCCTGGCTATTATAACATTATGGTCTTCCATGATAAGAGCACCAAGATAAATATGAAAAAACTAGTATTCTTCAAAATAGTACTCTTCAAAACGTTGGAGTTTCTTTTTCCAGTTTTAATTTTATTGCTTAAAAACATGTATTCAAAACAAAAACAAAAACAAAAGTCATATAATTTATTACAAACCTGAAGTGTCATAATATTTTCGAATTTATCAGCATCCCAATATTTTAATGTCTTGTCTTTACTAACAGAGAAGAAGTAGTGAGTCTTTGAAACAAACTGAAAGAAAACAATCATGGTTACAGAAAAATTCAACAAATATTTAACATTATATTTAAGCTATATGAGATAGAAAGTCTATTGGTTAAAAGAACTACTTATTGAAAATATCGACACAAAATCAATCCTTATAAACAACACCTTCACAGTGTTTGATATATCCGTTGCATGTCCAAGACGCATTTTTTTGCATTTGATGGATATTATAGTTTTTTAGATGAAAACTTTAATGACCTGATTCAGTGGGTTAATGATAAGTAATGGCCTTCATATTAATGTATTTGACCTGCACAGGTGTTGGTATATACTTTAATAAAATAAATATGCATAATAAGCAAGAGAACTATAAGCTGAGACTATAAAAAATAGTGTTTGTTCAAAATAATTAACACAAACTGAGAGTGGTTGCCTTAAAATCTTTTTAACACTGTTAAGGGGTTAATGTTTCTTATTTGTACAACCTCAATAGCAAAACATAACTGCAAGTGTAAACATTAAAAAGAAAATAATGTATAATTACAGATATATATAGTGAGATAACATTTAGCTTTCCTATTATAGAATCTGGTCCTTGCATTGTGAAGTTTCCTACCTCCTGGATCTACCTTACACTGGTGCCTAAGAACCTTTTATGAACTCTCTGGTTTGAATTTGCAAACCTTAGCTCACCACAAGTAGTGCATGTGCTTTATGACTGTATTTTTGTTCTAAGGACAGAATTACAAAGCAGTGATTAGGACCAGAGTGCTTCTGTTGTTTATGTTTCCACCTCTTTGAATTGAAAGTGTGTAAAACCATTTACATGTATTAAAAAATCAAATATTAAGAACAAGTAGGAGGGAAAGACAACCAGCTACAGTAACTTAAATTGTTCTTATAATCACCACATTTTGGTACCTACTACTATCTGGTACATTCCTATGTAGACTGTAATATAATGTTGAGCTTTAAGGACTATGGAACAATAGAGAACACTGTACAATAGCATTGCAACAGAAAAACAAAAAAGTAGTAAAAATAGTAGTAATAAATAACAAGACGTAATAAAAAATATATAATTTGTACCTGGATAGCAGTTATGCTGAAAGGAAAATGAAAACAAGTCAGGATTGAAATAAAAATAAGAACAAAATAAAAAGTTGTAACGTGTTAAGGAAAGAGTGCTGCACACCATAGGTAACTAATCACTTCAGGTCTTACATTCCTTTATTTTCTAAGAGGATGTAATACATATCAACAAAAATACATAAGTGTGCTTTTAAAGTTTTACCATTTGCAGTAACTGACTAGCCTATGTAATTTCATAATTTCATTATTTCCAGGAAGGGCCATGAGTGAAGTCCTGGTTGCATTTAATGCACCTGTTTTTCCTATGAAAACTCATCCCTTGGCTCTAAAAATCAAGTGATATGCCTCCAGTTAACCAAACAACTCCGGACTTAGATCTAAGGATTAACAAAGGTCGTCATCTGAACATTACATATCACTAGTGGTGGGGCACCATGAAGAAAGTTATATTCAGTACACCATACTTGTATCAAGAATTCAGTGTAGATATTTAAAGGTCAGAAGATCAGAAATTTGATATGGATCACTAGTAATTCTA
>JANTOQ010353575.1:375-12340 GCA_027564595.1 Bythotiara depressa
CTTGACAAAATCTCTTGATTTCTGTTGTTGGTGTTATGACCAATTTCATTGCTAGCTAGCAAAAGATAAAACATCCACATTGTAAAAGTTCCCAAGACTTGATGTGGATTTGTTGAGTGATACAATTAAGTAAATTAAGTAAATAGAAAGAAATAATTGGTTCTGAAAGATAGTTTGTAACTAAAATTTATAATGTGAAAGTAAGCTTGACAAAATCTCTTGATTTCTGTTGTTGGTGTTATGACCAATTTCATTGCTAGCTAGCAAAAGATAAAACATCCAGACTATCAAACAATAAACATGTACGTTTCACACAGTAACAAGATAAACAAGATAAACCTTGTAAAATTTGTTAACAAAACAACAGAGTGACTACCGAGAAAGCAAGATTTATTCTGCCTTTAGCTTGTCCGAACCAGTAACAATTTATAATCATTATTTAAACCAAGGCCTTACTATGATGAGTACCATACTATTCAAGAACAACAAACAACTAACAGAATAACAGGGAAAATAAAAAATAAAAATATAAATACTACTTAACAATATTATTTACACCGAGCTAGCTTACCTGCACTTTATTTAGCTAGCTAAGCTGGCTTCTAAAATGTGGTCATTGGACAGGAGGCTATACCTTCTACATTAAGTGTGAGGCAAATTCCCTAAGGACATCAAAAATACAGCCAATAAAATTTACAAGCTAGCTAGTAGTCAAGAATTTGTGAGTAAAAGTTTGAAATTACCTTGAATCTTAACAACCACGACCTTTTTCAGTTTACCATCCAGCTCGTGGGTATGCTTTTTATCTACTCATCATTGTTATTTAGTTATAATTTCTTATGTATATTCTAGTGATGAATTTAAAAAAAAAACACGAAACCTATTTTTGCTAGCTATAGCTAGCCATCTAATTATTTTCATAAGTTCTATCCAGCTCATGAACATGTTTTATATTCTAATGATGATTTTTTTTTACTTACTTTTCAAAAAGAAAAACTAGCTAGCTAGCTAGGTTAGGAATTTTCCTTCCTCCACTGTAAGCATCATCAAAGTATATATTATCCCCCTTTTACTGTTTTTTTGCTAGCCTTCGGTTCCCACGATACGGTAGTTCCTACCTCCAACCCTTACGGTAAACGAGGCAAAGTCTCTTGGGAAACACGTCAAAAAAGGGAAATTTACCTTAAACTTGAATTGAGATGAATGCCAAACAGTCACAATGAATGCACGGAAGCAACTTTGATATAGACACTTTCACCTATTTCCCACAATATATGAATTTTGCAAGCCCTAGAAAATTTTATATAATGTTTCTTTTCTTGCTGAAATACACCCTAGTCACAAAACTCAAACATTCGACGTCAGTTGCTGCGAACGTTCTGAGGGTTTCTTCTTCGTGTTAAAGCTTTCTCCAGTCATTTCTTTGCTTTGTTGTGAAAGATGTACTATTCTCCTGTAGGTTTGTGGGATTGATACAACATAGAAGGTGTATTTCTACGAATACAACATAACAAAGTGTACGTTACAAAACTGACGTTAATCTGTCGGCTCTCGTGACGTTATTTTCCGCGGAAAAGTTTAAAAGTTTTCGGCAACGCGGATGGTTCACAAAGTGAATGACGGTCTCTTTCATCCAGAACTTTGGGTTGAACATTTAGCTTCGCTCATATATTTCCTTCTTTAACCGTAACTTTTAAAATTTAATTAAGTCGTTTTTAGTTTGCTACAAGCACGCAGTAAGCGATACCTTTACATATATAACAAACTAGAGATGGGATGGATTATTCCTTTTTTATGGGGTATGGTCAGGGTTAGTTTAATTTTCCAGTTTTTTCTTAATTAGAAAGTAACGCTTCTCGGCCTCATTACTACAAACAAGTGTAGCGTTTGTAAAACACTTTAATTCAATGGTCACATGCTGAGGGGACACGTTTATTGTTTTGCTTCGCTTCTAGGCTTAGTGGTTAGGCCTATGTGTGCACTGCACTTTGCACACCTCCGGTCCAATGTCCACGTTTCCGGTGAACATGTTGCGGCCTATATACTGGGAATGTCATACTGGTACCAGGAGAACCGGAGAGGCATTTTAGCCTTTTTCGGGAGTTACACACTTGTTGTACTTCCCTTCCATTAGACTACATGTTTGCTCTGCTGCAGGACTCCACGTATATACGGATTAGAAACCGCATGTCTCTCCAAAGAAAAAGTAGATAGTGTAAAAGTCGTAGCATATTTTCATAAAACAAGTTTTCCGTAACCCTGATCGAATTTTATATTTTTATAATTCACAAATATATGACCATTATGGTTATAATCCATGACTTAAAAAAATGACTATGATAGTCATTTCGGAAACATTAAAATGACTATAATAGTCATTTGTAGGCGATTTACTCACCTTCAGACAATATTCTATTGATGCGTTAGGACCTGCTATATGGAAAATATATTTTACAGTGGAATACATGGGAAGAAGAAGCATGTAGATATTGATATCTCTTTTACATTTAGTTGGTTTCCACGACGGATGACTTGCTATCTAACAATTCACTTGTTTAGGTGGAACGCATTCAATTTTAAATATGTAATATGTAAAGACTTTGCTCCCATGTTCCCAAATCATGAAAATATCATCTATATTTTGCCACGAAATATAGCGTTTTAAGTGGAGTTTTCTAAAAATCTTTCTTCTGAATCCGCCATAAACAAGATTTCATACAATGGCGCGCCATTTATTGAACAACCTTACTATTGTTTAAAATATTGATTATTGTATCAAAAATGTTATTTTTAAGACACACTCTGCAAGGTCTATTGAGTATCTGTAAAAATATATTAGTCTTTATGTTTATCTAATGCCACCCTAAGTGCTCCGAGCTTTCGTCTTCTGGCATAAAATAGAGTAGTGGAATACACACTGTCGATTTCCTGTCTGAGCTTTTCAATTGCATAGTTTCTCGGACCCCAAAAAATTATTCTTGCCTTATATGCTTTTTCCTAGCAGTTTGAAAGTAGTTTAAAAACAAATAGGTTTTCCTGTCCCAGCGTTTATTCTAAGCATTTGATATATGATTGTGTCAATATATTCCAGAGATATGCCTTGATTTTTAATGAAAATCACAAGTAGGAGATAAGCCACGAGAATACTGTTAAATATGTAGATATACACTTGTCCTATCACTACTCATGCTCTAAGAAGCTTTTCATACAAAATAGCTACCTGGTTCTCTTTTCGGCTCGATCATATGCCTGTTAGTTAGCAATATATCTTCTACTCGGCCTTTTTGTGTACTTTAATCAAGCTACGGTTTTAGTTGAAAGTTTATCTGATGTAAATAAATAAAAAATGTTTCAATTACGATTCACAATGTGAGTAATTAGCCTAAGTAATTTCAAGTTCAATTTTTTTTAGCAAATTCCTTCACTACAACGATGTAGTCTTCTACTACTACATTGCCATGTTGCCATATTGCCATATTGACATGTGCAAACTGTTCTTACGCATGTTGCACGCACATCGTGCTGATGTTTGGAATTGGAAAGGACAACTTGTTCTATATATATATATCATATAGTTATCTTAAACTATGTGGTGCTCTGCTTTGTATAAAGTTTATATATTCAAACTTCATACAAATATATTCAAATATGAAGAGATGTGCTTTTTTGCCTATATAATATATAGTTGTCCAAAGTATTTTATCAATTGGCTCAATTGCTTTCCTTGTCTGTTTGGAAATTTGTATCAACAATTAGTGTGTGACAGTGTGTGAGAATTAACGGTGATACTGTTGGAATACAATTATAGGCAACTTATATCATGTTATGTTATGATAGTCATGCCACCTTTTTTATTATCACTTTGCCCAGAAAATATACCTTATTTAACAAATTGATTGTTTAGTTTATGCACCTTATTAATATAGGATCTGGAGAAAATACTGGCATGGTTGTTGCTGTAGGAGGAACGGTTGTGTTAGTGTTGATAATCCTTATAATTAGCATTATTGTGTGTTGCTGGAGGAAGGAGCAATAAGTAAGTATGATATTGCTATGTTGGATTGATTTGTTCTCTTACTGTTACATAATTCTCTCAAGGTTAATATGTTTGCATGTTCAGATTCTAAATACATTTAATGATTTGTAGAACAATTTAACACTATTGGTATTAGTGAACTCTTATAGTTCCGAAACGGCTTGAGCTTTTAAGCCCAAATTTTGTGTGTTTTCCTACAATCCTATAGGTAATACTACCATGTTGTTTATTTTTGTAAATATTTGTTTCCGTTTCCATGGAAATCGGAATATTGCAAAACGTATGTAATACTATATATCAACTTGTTGGAAATTGTGCGCGGAGTTCAAAAACGATACTTTTCTCATCCGAATTGAAACTATGAGGACAAAATGGTGACAATAATAAGACAATGAAAAGTTACGTCTTCTAATGTTTTGTGACGCTATAATAATATCTATAAAATTTATTGGAACTGTTGTTTTTGTTGTTTATTTTCTATCCCAGCATAGGTCAGACAGGAACTTTTTCACAGAGTATTTTAATCCATGACTAATTTTAAGACCTGTAGTCCATTCATACTGATCAAAGAACAACGAGTGAAATTTAAGAAAACAACATTCTACAACTGATATGAAAGTCTAAAAGTATTTAAGGAGGGAAATAAATTTCAGTATGCTATTTTAACTAACCATTGGTACTTAGGTAACAAAATATTTAGCATAGTTGGGTAAAGATGATTGAGGGGTTTGCCTCATAATCTGTCCAGTTGGAAGCTACGTTACCAGCTGATACCATAGGTCCGTCAAAAAGACACAGTGAGATGTGTTTCAAGAGAAGACATTTGTATGCACAATCATAAATTCACTTTTATCCCCAGTCTCCTTTTTTCAACAGGTACGAATCTAAACGCGTATGGTGCCGATAACAATACAAGTTCAAACTACTTTCTACATATTGTAATCACTGTTTCTATCTCTAGAAAGCAAGAAAGAAAGAATCAACATTGACAAGACAGAAACCAACACGTTACTAGGCAGATGCATTTCTCTTACTTAAACACAACAAGATGTGTGCGCCAAATTGCAGGACCCGTCATCCCAGAGCAGCATTGAAATTAAGAGAGGTAAAAATCATGCTTCATATTACGTATACACTAGTATCAATGGGAAACAGAAACGAACTGAGTTACAAGGATCTTCACACGATGGATATGCAAGCACTGATTATGAAATTTCTCCTAGTACAGTACAGTACAAATAAAACCAAAAGTACAGGAAAAGTTATCCTTAATCAATATTCCTATAATAGATAAAAAAACAAAGAAAATGAACGAAAGCATGTAAAGAATATTTAATTTTACACTTATTTTCATGTAATAGTAACTCAGTAGGAAGCACTGAGCATTATATTATAATTAGGATTGCAGCTTAATTATAGAACTAAATTATAAAATATTTTAAACTAATTTTTTATACTAACTTGTAGAATAAAAAGTAACTCGTAACTTGGATTCCATAAGTAACTTGTAATTTGCATATTGTAACTTGAAACTCGCAACTCGCAGGTTTATACATCACTAAATTACCTATTTCCTACTTTTGATTTCTAACGTTTATAATGCAAATTCCTATTGGAAAGTTGATGATGCGAATAAAAGTGCAGTAATAATATCAAAGGATGAATCGGCATAACAGTTTAGACATACATCTGCTTTGAAAATGACGTCAGAAATGTGTGGTAAAATACCGGACCTATATTAACAGTTAAGGAGGGAAGTACGGAAAAATGTTCCCCGGAAGTTGGTGTGAGGCTAAATATTTTCCGTATTGTTTTATTACACGGTCAGACAATATACATTTTAAACACTGGAGGGGAGGGGAAGAGTGAAATTAGAATAATATTCTTAAAATCTTAAAAGTTGTATGCAAATGCGTTCGAATATTTTTCAACAAAACAATAAAGTATTTTTAAAACAAAATAAAGGGTTAAGCATATAATTTCAATTTTACAACTCGTCATTGTCATCAACGACAACAATTCGTTTCTTTTTATAGTTGGTATTAGCTGAAAGAGGCGAAAGACAGTTTTGTTGTGGTTACTGTTGTATGCAAAACACAATTTATGACCCGAACGCAATAAAAACATGGAGGAAATACGGGATTTCACTTTTCAAACACTTGTTGTTGTATTTGTGGAGTAAGCAGGCTTTTTGTGAAACAACTTAAAAGGCAGGTGGAAAATGGTTGGTTTTTGTTAACGTCGCCGTTACATAGAATACCGGACATATTTCTTTGATGTATAGTGTTATGTGATAATTTATTAAGCTATACATCTGTTTCCGTTTCCTTGTGGCAACTTAGTTGAGAGACTTAAAATGGATCAATATTTTATTCAGGTTAGTTCAATATCGCTTTTACGTGCACTATGATATGCTACGTTACCCTATTATCTAATAATAACACGTTTATCTATAAAATTGATAATTGACTTTAATGCAGCCTATATCGGTGAATCAAAAAGAACGCTGGAACAACAATCAAAAGAACATGCCCGAGCAGTTTGCAAAGGAGATATCACAAAACATCGCCTATCAGAGTTGGAAATTTAACCATAGATTCGTCTAGGAAAACATGAGTGTGATAGATTATGAACAAGATATGGTTGTGAGGAGAATCAATGAAAATTCCCACTCTATGAGTAATGAAAATCACATTAAAAGCATCTCATATAATGTACCAGGCATAAGCACACCAGCTTGGACTAAAGGCCAAGTTGGGATAACTAGTTACGGGAATTGACGGTGATAACTAGCTACGGGAATTGACGGATTGACTATGCATCAGTGTCACTTTTACGTCCGGAAACATTGCCCGTAGGGTTGTGAAATTTTATTTATTTATCTGAGACGGGAATTTGTTACTTATACGTCCGCAATTTCCGGTGAAGGTGTGAAGTATTTCAATTTCAATACTCCTTATACGTATCAAAGGAAATTTTTTCAACAATCTCAATGCCCGACGATTAGAGAAGTTTCTCTAAAAACGTAGCCCAACGTTTAAATGATCCAGGTCCATGACATGATAAATACATCAATCATATCATTATGAATTCCAATACTGAACTGACAAAGGCTAATATCTTCCATTTAAGTTTATTGGTTTTCGACAGAAATTCTCGAATTCCATTTCGACTTAGCTACATACAGCTCGCTCATAATAAAAAATCTTCTCTATCTTGTAGATTAAGTTTGGGTTTTTTACTTCAAGTAAAGGTAACTGTATTTTCACCAGATTACAGATCGTTGAGCTAATGATGTTTTGTGAATGCTTGCAGGACACAATGGCGTATCAATAACTGTAAATTTTAGTCACTGTAAAATTTTAACCAAAGTAACTTCTTTTGACCGACATTATACGTTGTTATTGACTAAGGGAAATACCGTAAATTATTATCCCTGATCAGACGTCATAAATTGCGCTCTACGCCAATCAGATTACTGATCAGACGCGCATCTCTGGATGACCGAGTAATAATGAAGTATATTGCATCTGCTGCTGATTCACCTATATCACAGAATGTTACAGTGTCCATAACATGCATGCAAACCCCAGTAGACACTTTTGTATAGTATCGATGTCAAATACCAAACACAATGCACACATGTTGTTTCAGCAAGAAAATTACTGGTGTTTTTTCTTTTACAGCATCTGTTTAGTTAATAAGATTCAGGAGACCAAGATGGTAACATTGAACATGCATTAACCTTATTAAGCCTTGGATTTTTAGGGTTGCTCAAAGCCTGTGGGGTTACTTTTTCCCGCGGTATAGATTTTGTTATATCTTTTGATCTGTATGGAATTAAATTTTGGAATTTTTATCAGAGTCACTATAAACTAGTGTCTTGACAATTAGATCAAAATATGTGACCCATGATGTTATAACAAGTGCTACTGATGTCAGCAATTTACATGGGTTTTTTGGAATTTTTAAAGTAAGTGCATTGTTTTCCTTTTAAAAGGAAATATTTTCTAAATATATAATCAGCTATGCTTAAAACATAAGTATATATGTTATAATTAGTCCCTGTATTGTCAAAAATACAGAATAAAGCCTTAGCGCGAATTTGGTTCTTGATCAGGTTTTTAGCAAAAACGTTTTCGGAAAACATTATCCCCTGAAACGTGTAATTTAAAAAAAAAATGTCCGCCATTTTGCTTATTATAGAGACTTAGGAAAAGTCACAAAATTTATCAAGTTATCAAAGTTTTAATTTTCCGCTGGCAAAAATGGTATTTATTATGGTATAAAATTGTAACTTACTCATTTTCTTTATAAATTACTACCGAAAACACTTTACACGTAAAAAAACACGAAACAAGGCAATCAAACGAAAAATGAGACATCTTTTTGTATTATATCCCAATAAAATAATTTCCGGTATGTTTCGGAAAAGATACGGGGACGTGGAGCTCATGGAAGATTTATATATATTATATATATATATTTTTAGTTGATAATATTGACATTGCAAGTTATGTATATGATACTACACCTTATTATATATCCGATAACTTACAATCTGTAATAGCGTCCCTAGAAATAGCAACTGCGAAATTATTTAGATGGTTTGCATCTAACTCAATGAAAGCAAATTTAAAAAAACGCCATTACTATTAAGCTCCAATTAACGGCTTTCTGTGAATATCGGAGATAATATTAAAAATGGTAAACGCGAAAAGATTAAACGCATTCGAATAGATAGTATACTTACTTTTGAAAATAATTTAAATAAAATTTGCAAAACGTCTAGTAAAAAAAATTCATTCCCTGGAAAGAGTATCACCATATATGAACACAGACAGTGCAAAAAGGGATTGTAATGAGAGCATTCATAGCATCACAGTTTGATATTGTCTACTGGTATGGAGTTCCATAGTAGAGCTATAAATAACCGCATAACAAAAATACATGAATGGTCATTAAGAACCGTGAATAATGATAATAACTCTTTATTTTAGGATCTACTGGAAAATGAAAATTCGGTTACAGTGCATCAGAGAAATATTCAAATGTTGCTCATAGAAATGTATAAAGTAGAAAATGGTGTTGTCGAACAAATAATGTCTGGAAGTTTTTCGAGGAACCTGGGAGATAACTCAACCTTCGTTATAGAATACTGTAAATTACGGCACCAACTCTCTTTCAATCTTAGGTCCCCAAATTTGTGATAAATTAACAAGTAATTACAAGAATTTGGAATCCCTAAATATTTTTAGAGTAAAATCAAAAAATGGAAACCTTTACCATATTATGCAAGACATATATCTGCCCTGTCGGTTTTATATAATAAATATATTTTGTTTCGTTTCTACTTTATTTACTGATTTTATATCTATTTGTATCTGTATATTTATTTGTATATTTGATTTAACCAGTTAACCTAAATGAGATATTTATATTATTATAAGTCTTCTTTGTAAATTTGTCAATTCAAAATAAATTAATAATAATAATGATAATGTTTGTCTGTTGTGTGTTTTGGTGTTTGTACATATATTAGATTTATTTTTTACTTTATTAAGCCTGTTCTCCACGTGACGAATTTTGTCGATCGAAGCGCTTTTTTTCGATCGACAAAATTCGATCGATAAATATTTTCAATATCCACGTTCGTTCCATTAAAAAAAACGCCAATAATTTCAGTTTAAAAACGGTTTTTGTAAAAGTAAAATGATGGCTACTCTTACGAAAGATGTTATTGTTGAAACTTTTATTACAAGAAAAAAGCTTCGATAAGAAGATTCTGTGTGGGTCCAGTGTACAGGGAAAGAGAAAGTAATGGTGGATACCATCTACTTGTAAATGAGGTTTGAATATTACTTTCGCTGTTTCCGAATATCACCAAGCACGTTGAAGAATTACTTTCATGGATAGGACCTGAGATTATGAAAAAAGACACGATTATGCTAAAAGCGGTGTCACCAGTCGAACGATTATCTCTTACACTGCGGTATCTAGCGACTGCAAATGCCCAAATTACTATCGCTGCAAGTTACATAATGAGTCCCACTACTGTTGACAGAATAGTTACTGACACTTTTCCAATAATATGGACTGTATTGCTAGAAAAAGTGTTTATCAAAGTACCAGATAACGCTTTGGAATGGCTCGAAATATCCATGTTTGTAATTACAAATACATAAATTCCCATTTTGTCTTCTCCTTTCTTCTTGCTTCTCTCTAAAATACTGTATTTTGTTGTTTTTACTTCCGCAATCTGATTGGTTGTTATAAATATCAAACAACTCTGATTGGTTGGCGCCGAATATTTCCGCAAAAAAGTTGAACTTCTTTCAACTGCTTTTTTGACCGATCGAACCGAAAATATTCGTAGTAAAAATGTAAACAAATATTTCAGCAGTCAATCAGATTTTTTCGAAAATTTTTGATCGACAGAATTCGTCACGTGGAGAACAGCCTTTAATGTGTGATTCATGCCCCTTGGTGTAGAAACATTTAACAAAATTGTTGAACAATGAAAGGTATCGAGTCCTAGATATGTTGATCTAGCGTACATAGCTCGTTTTATATGCACCTTTTTATTTTCGAGAGTAAAATGCCGTACCAGTTTATTACCATAGATATGATACAAAAATTGAAGGTAATCAATGCATTTATTAACCGTATATATATACACAAAAACAAGAGAAATAATTATAACAAGTATAAATCCCGTATACATCTTTTAATTCCAGTTGTTTTTTAAAGATTCAATGGGTAAGTCGCAAGAAGCATTCCATTCCAAATTTTTCGTAACTATTCACTTGATGCACAAAATTTAAGATTGCATTTGTTTTGTGACGGTACGTGGTTTGTGATGACGTCATAACGAAACGTTCCTTTCATAATAGTTAACAACTGTGCCAAGTTTGAAGAAGCTAGCATATACAAGTCAAATGTTACGGAAGGGGGGAGGGAGGTTGGAAAGACGTAATCCCCTCAGTATTAAAGAGTCCCAAAAAGTCCACTACCAAAAATGACTGTTTCATGAAAAGACTGCTACGTATGTGCTAATTCTAAACTTGGCGCTTTTAGTTTTATTACTTTTAATGAGAGATTAACTAGACAATTTACCACTATTCGGTCAGATACTTATACTTCGGATGATATATTAACAACAATGGAAGCATGGCGGGGAGAAAGATGCGGTCAAACCAACTTTATTAATCGGATTGCACACTTGTTTGAAAAAAAAGTGTTATATTTTTCCTTGATTCTAGCTGAAGCAGCTTCTTGTTGTATATTGAACAATTGTTTTGAAAGATTATGAGAAAATAAACACGGATAACATAACTTTCATGTTCTTCTTAATGATTACTTTTCCGCGGCAACCCTTTACAGACTCTGAAATAAAATGTGCGATCCCTAAGAAATAAAAATAAATATATTGTTAATTACTAATATAATAGCAAGTACTGAATTTCCGCTCAGATTTTCCGCCAAATAAAAACAAAAAAGTTGAAATTAATGCATGGTATTATTCACTGAAATATATTAATGAATCACCTGAGAAAAAATATTGATTTCGAATAACCTAGACCAAAAGCTCTTATTTATGGAATAGAATCTAAACAATTTTTAGGTAATAAAATTTGGAGCCTGGTTCAAGTACTACCCTATAAAGAGTTTCCAATCTAATATTAAAAAATGGGCACCAAAAGTATATTTAGACTACTTAGTAGGTATAAATTTCTTAAATCTAAGTTAATCTTTGTTGTATTAACATATATGTATTTGTTTGCATTTTGTTAAATGTGCTTGTTTATTTTTTAGTAATATTTTAAGTAATGTACTTATATTTATAATAAAACACATTTATTGTTCTGCAGCTTTAAGCCGACATAACTATTTTTATATATTATAACCATTTTATCCCAGTCCAGGCTA
>JANTOQ010353908.1:0-12336 GCA_027564595.1 Bythotiara depressa
AAGCTGTAAAATCCGTTGGTGGATACCCCATTTGGGGGGCTCAGAACTCCCCCCAAACCCCCAGTTCATTTTGGAAAAATTTTTGCCCGGCTAGCGCCGCCCAAAAAAATTTTCTGTATTAGGCCCTTCCAACTGCTACAGTATTTTCGTTTTACTGGTATTTAGACGCCGCGCGCGAGATCCATAAACTTGTTTCGGGTGAGTCCACACTTTAGCATCTACCGGAATCATAAACTGGCTTCCCCAATTAATTAAAATTTCAAATATTGATGAGGTCATCATGGTAATCATGTGTGTAGGTCCCAGTTTTTATATAATTTGAAACTTTATATGATGGACTACTGATGCAGTGCCAATTTACATTAACATTTCTGTTTCGAAAAGTAAAGTAGAGGGATAAATTTACCCCCAGGCCAAATAAGGGGTCCGAAATATCCCAGGCAAAATAGGGTTAAAGATTTGTTGGTTTTAAACGTAACAAAAAACGGTACCAAAAGGGAGCAACACGCCTTTCTCCATAGATATGAGAATTTGGCAAGGAGAAAAGTGAAAATGTTATATCTAGCATTATTATTTATTAGACGAATATTTATAAAGGGTAATTACTTCAGAAATAGCAGTAAATTCTCTGTTATCAATGTAAGCCTTGTATGGGAAAAATTAAAAATTAAATGTCTTGGACTTAAATTACTAATTTGGTCTCAGTCACCTTCGAGAACATAAATTTCGCCATAATTTTCAAAATAATACAAACCCAATCTGCTTATGCGGTATGAATGCTATTGAAACAAATGAACATTTACTGTTGCATTGTCCTAATTACTCTTCCCAACGACTTGTACTAATAATATTTCTTTCCTACCATTGAATAGTTCCTCAATCGTTAACCTTTTTCTGTATGATAGTGATAGTTATAATATTAACTTTAACAAAATAATAATATCAAAAGTTATTACCTTTATTATTCAAAATAAACGCTTTGATGAATCATTTATATGAAAAAAAAAATTAACTTGCAATCCGTAGTTACCCAATTAATGTAAGTTTCTTTTCTGTTGTTGTTGTTTATTACTAAACTAACTTTCTTTCTGACAATGGTTCTTGACGATATCACCCTTATGCCTAGCAGGAGCCATTGCCCTTAGTGTTGTACTCGTTTTTCCTGTCGATTTTGTTCGTCTGTCCATGTTTTAATTTTTAGTTTAATTTTTTTAAAGTGTGTATTTTGTAACCTTGTATTATTGATTTAAAAAAATAAATTAATAAAATAAATTGTCTTAATTTCCATGGCATTACAAAGGCACTGGAAATATAACATATGGTCTGACACAAGCTATGATAATAATAGGAAGGTATACAATATAGCTGATGGAGTAAAAGTATATAAAATCAATCTTATTAATATAAAACAAAATTGGAGTAGCAAGCATCACAGACATCGCGATTAGGTATATTGCCTATAACACTAAACGAAAATCACTATAAGCATATTGTGGGCAAGGACAACCAAGTGGGTTGATCCATCAAAACACACAATAGATAGATAAACCTCAAAGTATGTAGAAAGTATCTAAGAAGAGTACGAAGTAAACGATATGAATAAAATTTGGTGCTATCACATTCTCAATTTACAAATTAAATAACCTTCCTTAGATCAGAACTAAATGTTTTAAAATTTTCATAGTTTCCAACATCTTGACAAAAATTATACTAAAATATATTTCCAGTTTCCAACATAAAAAAATATTTCTAAACTATAGGTAATACTTATTTAAACACGCAACGAAAGAGTTCTGTTGTTTTAATGTTTCTGAGCCTGGAGAAAAAGTGTATTCGTAGAACAACCATCGGCATGCCTATATCATTGCATAACTTCAAATCACTTGTAGCACACTATTTTGGTAAAATTGACACCCACCCTCATCCCCAGGGCATTTTCCTTTTTGATATGAAGATAGGAAGCCTTGTTGTATAGATATTAGGTAAAACTACCAGCGACCGGAAAACAGATTTCACGAACAACCTTAATATCTGGAAAGTGCACGTGGAAGACCTGATAATTTCATGCTAACAGTAGCATATAAAACATAAGAATTTAAAAAATAAGCCATCCGATTTTAACCCTTTTAATGCAACAAACCCCGGAAATGATCAAATTATTGGTAATTTCTTTGCTTTTTTCAGGGGGTTAGTTATTAGATAAGTCATGCAAGATACAGCTGTTATTTATTCAGTAAGGTGGTTTAATGGAATTTGTTTCACTGAAAACAGAAAATTTCTGTACAAAATGTTTTCAGCACGGCGTGTTATTTGCCTCTGCATAGGGTTGACGTGAGCGCATTCGTTGTATTTCTGGAAGGGCATATTTTACATTTGCTGGGTCCAGGTTGTTGTTTGAATGATCCCGGTTGACAAGGACGACAACCGAAATGACTTGGGTGATCATCTATTGGTTCATATCCTGCAGGGCACCATTCACAAAAGTAACCATTAAGCCGTGGGACAGAATCTTTGGGACATTTCTTACATGGATCGTTCCTAAATCCTTTGAAATCAGTGACCTGATCATAATACAGGCCTCTCTCGACGCAACACTTTGTACCTACATTTTTGGTACTAAAACGTCTTATTCGAGTAAGCCTAGACATAGCTGGCTTTCCTTTCCAGCAGTATTCAACTTTTGCTTTCAAGTAAAATTTTCCAGCAGGGTATAACTTTGGAAGTTGGACAGCGCTCTTTAATGTTAACCTCCATGTAGCCGTGATTGTGGGGTATAGAGGTCCATGAATAAGTCCAGGAGTTGTAATACAAGAAGGCTTAAACAACTTCTTACAGTGTTTTACATTGTAGACATCTGCCATGGATTCGCTGCAGTGGCTCACAGGACCATCAAAACTGACGTGATTCAAGTTTCTTATCCTCATCCCACCGTCAAATTGGTAAGATTTACCTGACAGAACATTTTTCAGCATCTCCATTTTCATTTCAACCGGGTATGAGCTGGAAACATTTGCTGAAGGAAAGAAGACCTCTATTCTTTTCAAAAATAGAGGGCCATGTATATCAGGTGATATCCATCCATATTCTAACAACCACTTTCTGTCGGGAATGTTAAAAATTGCACTTCCTTGCGTTCCACTGTTGCTTGTATTGTATAGACTGTATAAATCAATAGTTCCATTCTGCAAACCCTTATACGGGATACTGGCAGGAAGCGGTAAAATAAGTGATCGTTTATGGCAATTCCTACACTCGCACATATCATTATTTATTTTATAACTCAACAATCTACCCATATCACCATCAGGGTCCTTGGTAAGAATTTGACAAGAACCTACTTCCTCACCATGGTTTAAGTAAGTGATATAGTCGCATGCTTGTTGGATTAGGAAAATCTTATGAGCACGCAAGAGATACAAAGCCTGCCATTGTGTAATCTTCTGTTTCAATTGTTCAGGTATACTTCTTTTGAGTACCTCCTGTAGTTTTCTAGCACCTTCTTCAGCTATCCTTGCCCTTGCAATGTTTGCAAAATTGTCCATGATCTCCTCTTGAACCTCCGACATCTGGTTGTACAAATCACTTAAAAGTTGAATATTAATTTTGGCTTCTGTACACGAACCTGGAACAAATCCAGATGCTATGGCACCAATTAAGGATTGTGGGTCTTCTATAATTTCACACGTCTTTGTTATTATCTCTGACAATGTAACTGTTAATTCAGAAATGTCCTTGGTCAATACTGCTGGGGTAAAGTCAGCATAGGCGGCCAGGAACCTTTTAGCGTCCTTCCTTGTAAAGGTCTTATTACCTATTGCTATGGACACGATAATCTCCATGTCTTTATATGTCTTTTTGTTCGAATCCATCTTAGCAACAATTGGAGACACGATACGATCAATTTTTGGTAGCAAACGATTAAGAAACGCGAGACGAGCAATTTTAGCAGCGTTGATCGCCAATTTAATCGATGTATCGCGTATATCCTTGCATGCATCACAACCGTTTACGATTACATCAAATGGATTTGCAGCACTAGCAATATGAATGGCAAGTTCTGCGATCAAAGATACCTCGTCACTGTGTAAGATGACAGATGCAGAAGTAAAGATATTTTTTAAGTGTTTTTTTAACGTAATGTGTTTCACATTGATCTCAGTTCTCGCTTTATTCCATCTCCCACGATTGTCATCTAAATCCATTTCGACTTTAATGCGATCATACGTAGCTAATGTATGGAAATAAGTTGCAAGTTCCCTTTGGAATGATCTAGTGCTGTCTCCTATTTTAGAAAGTTTATCATACAACTGAGAGAATTTTTCTTTTAAGAAGTGGTGTTCCAAACGTTTAATAGGGCTTACATTGGTATTTAAGTTTATATTTG
Organism: Bythotiara depressa; assembly: GCA_027564595.1. NCBI lineage: Eukaryota > Metazoa > Cnidaria > Hydrozoa > Anthoathecata > Bythotiaridae > Bythotiara > Bythotiara depressa. The sequence goes on from JANTOQ010353908.1 coordinate 4,385, forward strand.
CTGTTCTTGTAGAAATAGGTTGGGTATAGATTTTTGCATCATACAAGAACGCACGTAATTCACAAAACTCCGGATATTCAGGAAATTTTACGTCACAATCCCAATCCCTACAAACTGCATCCAATTTCTTTATGGCTTGTAGTACTGAATCGTAAACCTTTTCAGCTGTGTCCTTGATCTTAAGCAATCCTACGATATTAATCAAATCACTCGGTGTGCATTTAGCGCATTGAACATGAGCCAGTTCCCTACTAGTGCATTTGTTTACAATATCTAACCCGCATTCAGCTAATGATTTCTCCACTCCAGTGCATGCCGTGTTTGTAATATAATATGGATATATATTAGAGCTCGAAGTTCTTGTTTTATTGTATGAAAACAAAGGGACCGTTCTTCCTTTTCTCATCTGAAAATCATTCTTCAGCACCTTATTACATACCAGTCTTGCAGAATTTATATCCCAACCACTAGCACACACATACAATCCAATCATTTTCACAAATCCTTCATATATGTTATCTCCGTCAACCAATTTCACGGTGTCTGGATCTAAGCAAGCCACACCAGCTCCTTCTGATGACTCGCAGTTGTTTGTTGTAATATGCGGACACTGTCCAATACAATCTTCATCTCCAGAACATTTAACATTATCCATAATGAATTTAGTACCAACCATTCCCCATTTACTACGCTTCCAGGCTGTTGCTCTTACTTCTTGACTGTATCCTAATGATTGACATATGACCTTCGCGTCTTTTACATCCCAATAATCATCACATACAGGTCTGTTGAGTACGTAAACATTCCCAAAGTAAGCTGAGGGTTCTAAAAACGAATACAAAATCATAATGGAAATGAATTATTATCATTATGGATAATACTCAATATATTCAACACATTTCCAAATTTCGCCATAATATCATCCGTCTTGGCAATTAAGAATATCTATTTTTAGAACTGTTGGCTAGTTTAAGATTAACTATTTTATAGAAAAGCTCCATTGGATGCTTCTGATGGCTACTGAATATTATGGAATAACATCCTTCCTGGTATTAAACCGTTTCCTGCATAAGCATACCTCCTGGTTATATTAAACATCCCATGGGAAACCTTTTTAATTTTACCAGGAACAATAAATTACCAAATTTATTTCATTATATTTCCAATAATTAACCCCCTGGGAAAAGCACAATAGCAAAGAAATGACAAATGATTTTACTCTTTTCCGGGGGCGCTGTTAAAGGGTTAAGAACAGCTATCTTTGGAACAGTCCTGCTGGCTGATGGATAACAAATATTAACATACTTTTAGAAACTTTAAGCATTGTTTGTTGTTTGATTATGGACAAAGAATTTTTGTCAGTTATTCTACATCCAATCTCATCTCTCCAATTTCCACAATCGTTATCACTGTCACATTTAAAGTATTTTAAAATGCACTTCTTGTCCTTTTCACAATAAAATTGATCACTGCGTCTACAAGGAATACATTTAGATGGTTTCAAATCGGATCCGCATTCATACACACTTCCGCCACCATGCTTGCACTTACAGGATCTAGCTTCTCTAAAAATAAAAATATTAACCCTTTAATGCATGTGTCCCCGGAAAGAAATCAAATAATTGGTCATTTCTTTTCGAGTTTACTTTTTCCTGGGGGTTAATTATAGGAAATATAATATAAAATATATTTGCTAAAAACTAATAAGACCCCCTGGTTCCTCAAAAATTAGAGAGGTTTCCACTGAGACATTTAATATAACTAGGGGGTTTACTTGTGAATTAAAAGGTTAACTCCTCGATACTACTTTACATAAATTACGTCACCAAAAATTGCAAATTAGTTACACATTATTTTTAGAAAAATTGGATTTTATATTCGAATTCACTGATAAAAATTACATAAATCTGACAAGTTATAGCATCAAAGTATAATTGCAGCTTCTACACTTGTTTAAAGAAATTAGTTTTTTCGTGAAAACGAAGCTGTGACTGCATTTAAGAAATGTTAGGTATAACATATTATTTATTGAGGAGTTTGGTCGTGAAATAAATTCCTTACAAAAAACCACAACTTCAAGGTCGGTAATACTTTTTTGCTAAGTAGCGGGTTCACCATTTAGAGCAGTGTTAAATCACGATTCGCTGCTTAGGACAGCGTTACGTGGGAAGAACGAACTTTTAGAGCGATACCCTAAAGGCAAATGGGATGTCATCATTAATTAACGTTTTTTGTCAATTATTTAAACTGCAATCCTGGTCATAAATATTTGGCATAACGTGCCAAATTAAGCAAAATATAAAGAACTTAGAAGTTAAACTTTTACAGTTTACTTTCCCAGTTCACCAATGACTAGAAAGTAACGCTTCTCGGCCTAATGGCTAAGATCAAATGTAGCTTTTCTCCTTTTTTTTACCCCCTGATCCAATGGTAATTTTGCCGGAGAACATGTCGCACCCCGTTTACATTCGGGGAGCTTCATGCTGGCGAACCAGAGAGGCATTCTAGCCTGCTCTGGGGGTTTCACCCCTGATAACACTTCCTGTCCTTGGGCTTTTCTGGTTGTGGTCTAAAACTCCATTTTTCTGGTTGTGGTCTAAAACCCCATTTTTCTGGTTGTGGTCTAAAACTCCATTTTTCTGGTTGTGGTCTAAAACCCCATTTGTGCCAAATATTTTGACCTTGATTGTAGATCATTTATCATTTACTTTCAAATAATTAACAAATTATTTACTTCTTCGCGTTTATTTATTTGAATATTGTTTATCATATTTGAAAAAGAAGAATAGTTACCTAATTGATAATTCGCAAATGGCGTTGTCTAAGACGTTCCAGCCAGAGTTCCTTCCATGCTCTGATAATTCTTCGTATGAGCAACTTTCTTGGCAACATTCGGAGAGAAGCCATTTATTGACATTCCGTTTTGATCTATGACCAAAAAAACTCAACGCCTTTTGTTCCGACAGTACGAAATCAGCAGATTTTAACTAAAAGAGATTGGATTTTAAATAGATTTTGAATTCAATTTCGTCAACAATAATATAGACATTTTTAGAAAGTTTTTCTTACTTCAGGAGTACAGCTTTCACACCATTCTGAAAATATAAGTTTGTATATATCAGAGCGGAAGCCCCGAGAAAGAACTTGAACCCTTCAATCCTGTACATAATACACTGAGACAAGGCGCCAAAATATTCAAAATGAGCTCCACAAGTAATGAAATAGCGTCTATGTACATATCTCTCAGTTAAACTTTTCAGTTTACTTTTTCAAGATAGTCTTAAAGCTTAATTTCCATTTAGATTTTGGCATTTTCGCCAAAATCGCCCAACACGGGCACAACAGTAAAGCTTAATTTCCATAGTTTACTTTCCCAGTTTACCAATGACTAGAAAGTAACGCTTCTCGGCCTAATGGCTAAGATCAAGCGTAGTTTCTTGTTTTTACTTACACCTTTGATCCAATGGTCATTTTGCTGGGGGCACTTTTATTTTTTTGCTTCGGTTCTAGGCTTAGAGGTTATGACTATGTGTGCATTGATTGCACTTTGCACACCTCTGGCCCAATGTCCATTTTTCCGGAGAACATGGTGCGACCTATATACTGGGAGCTTCATGCTGGTAACAGGCGAACCGGAGAAGAATTTTAGCTTTCTTCGGGAGTTGCACACCGGTTGCACTTCCTTTTTATTAGACTCTCTGTTTGCTCTGCTGCAGGATTGTACTTGTCTACGGATTGGAAACCGGATGTCTCTCCAAATATAATTAGTTAACTTAACGCCCCTTAGACTTCGGCATTTTCGCCGTAAGTCGCCCTTCGGGAACAAGATAAAAAAAATTAACTTAAAGACCCGGCACTCATAGCCTTGGATCGCCGTATGGGGCACAAAAAAATGAAGACGCGCGGATTTTTGGTACTTTGGAACTGAAGCAACCATGACCCTGCACCACGGTTGCATATGGAGGGCGTGTCTCGCTTGTCTCGGAATGGGACAAAATAGGATTTTGAGAGGTCTTGAAATGGAGAAATCGATGAGTTAAGAATACTTTCCGTTGTTTCTGATAAAAACTTTACCGAGTGTCCCGTCAACACCTATCTGCATTCTAGTTTTATGGACGCTCTACGGAATAGGGAAGGAACATGAAAGGAGCCTAAATATCTAAAATATTTTGTGTAGGAATGTTGCTTAAAAGATTGTTGTTGCCATTGAGTTTATTTTTGTTTTCTTTTGAATTTTTAGTATCTAGATTCTAACATCCTCGTACCTAGGGCCTCTTTCTCTTTTTGATATCGGAAGAGGAAAGGAGTTGAGTATTTTAACACGGTACTTTCTCGCAGTTCTAAAACATAATAAAAAACTTTTTTCATGCTTCGGAGAGTACTCATAAGCTTCTGATCAGAACAACATTATGGATATATCAATACATCAAAATTCAGAAACCAATGACCGTGAAGCCAGATTGGTGTAATACATTTATCAAGCCTTCAATTTACCCCTTAAATACATCAGCTACCCCCTGGTTATATTAAACCTCCAATTGCAAACCTTTATAATTTTATCAGAAACCAGGGATTTATAAGCTTTTACCAAATTTATTTTACAATATATTTCCAATAATTGACCTCCTGGAAAAATAAAATAAAATAAATGACCAATGATTTGCCACAGAGAAGAACAACGTGTATATATATATTTACTTATTTACAAATTTAACCACTCTTAGTAAAACTCAACTTCATAAGAAGTATTTACCTTATCTTTGCACTCTTCTCCGCGGCGATTCTTAATCCAAATAATGAATATTTCCCCCGGAAATTAAGTGAATCGTTCCCAATTTAAGGTAACTGGAAATTAACACTTTAATACTTGAATATACCTCCTGTCTATTACAACTTTCTCATAGAAAACCACTATAATTTTATGAAGAATCAGGGGTCTTATTAACTTCTATACAACCATTACTTTCCCTTTTATTTCTAAAAATTACCTCTTGGAAAAAGCAAATTAACAAAAGAATGACTATTGATTGGGTTAATTTCCGGGGATAATAAGCACCTATAGAGTTAAGAGAAATAAAGTTGATCAGAGCGGCTAAGTCTCCTGAATTATAAAAGAATTCCATTAAACAGTCTGGAGGTATTATGCAATAACCAAATAGTGCCTGGTGTCCCTAGAAATTATTCAATTCTATATTCAATTCTTTGCGGTGTTGCTTTTTCCAGGAGTGTTACTAATTGGAAATAAATAGAAAAATCAAAGTTGGTAAAAGTTGATAAGTCCCCCTGATCTTTCATAAAATTATAAGAGTTACTATTAGGAAATTTACAATAGGCAGGAGGTGTATCCAGAAGAGTATTTATTACCTTTGCATGTGTTCCACATATATGTAACATTACAGCACAGAGTAAAAACAGGTGGTACGACATCTTTACTCAGCATAAACACATCAAATCTAAAAGGTAAACAAATGAAGAGTTTTCTGTATTTTTTAAAACCTTTAATGCATAAGTAGCATAAGTATACCTTCTTATTACATTAAGTTACCCATTGGAAGCCTTTGTAATCTTATGAGGAACCAAGGGGTCTGATCAGCTTTTACCAAATTTATTTTACATGATATTTCCAATAATTTACCCCCTGGAAATAGCAAAAAAATGACCAATGATTTTATTCCTTTCCGTGCATTAAATCGTTCAAGGATTTAGATTAGGATACCAGCGAAAATATGGAGAACAAAAGGATGATTTTTCAATGTTTCACGAAAATGTTAACTTCCCTAAACACGTGGCACATTCCTTTGAATATTTTATTAAAGGAACAAACTTTCATTGAAAAAAACGATTTGGGGGGCATTTTCTTTGTCCAAATCCACGAAATTATTACTAGACCAACTGGGAAAACTAGTTCCCGTAAAATATTCTTAAGTTGGTCATATGCGAAAATTGATTCCTGTAGAAAAAAAATCATAAGCATAAAAATATAGTTATAAAAAGTTTAATATTACTATTTAAGAAATATCCAACCTCGTTCCCAGGGCATTTTTGATGTTTCTGAAAAAGTTCATGATTTTTTTTCTTTTACTTTCCCAATCGAGAAGTAAAAAGTAACGGAAGTTTAACGTCCATGAGACATGTTCACAGCATATTAGTGGCTCTTCAGCCATGCCTAATTCTTTGTAAAATTAGGGTGTTTTGGGGGATAACATTTTGTTTTTATATATATATATCTGTTTTTGTTTCATTTTGCATTGTATTCTTCACAAGTGGTTACATACTAAAACAAAAAGAAATTTGACATCCTACAAAAATTCGTCGTATAATATTACACCCTGTTTATCATAAATTTCTTACTGAAGACCATTATATTTTAATAAAGAACAAGGGAGTCAGCTTTTATTACCTGACTATTTATAAAATCAGGGCAGAATGGAAATCGTAGCGCAATTTTCCAGCGTTTTTTGTAAGGCTTGTATTTCACGTTATTACCTGTCAGCCATTTTGCAAGAGGGCAGTACAGAAAATACGTAATGCTGATTGGCCAATTCAACGTTCTCTCACATGGCCGCGTGTTGGACCGAGGACTTTATATTTTCTGTGGTACAGACCAAATAAAGAGTCAGTATCCCGTCTATTTTAAACTTGTTACGCGGTTTTATGACTGCTAGCTAGGCTGAGCAATTCGAATTGTATTCACGTGTGTTGTTAACAAGTAGAAAATGGCCGTAGTATTTCTCGTTTAATGTTTGGACCTACTTACTTCACAAAATTGTTTTTTCCGAGTGACGTTGACAAAGTTTCTCTGGGTTTTTTGTTGATTAATCTATTTATCTCATCAACAACTGGACGTAGATGACAATAACTCGCTGATTGTAGATCAATCAAGTACCTATATTCTTCCAACTTCTTGTGTTATATTTTTATTCTTTTACAATCAATTTGCAGTTTCATTTTCTGTCGGAAAGCAAAGTTTACATTTCATATATTTGTTTTTTCTATGAATTCGTTCAGTACGAACCTGTACCGTCCCCTCGCGGTCCCATGAGAACGTTGAATTGGCCAATCAACATTACGTATTTTCTGTACTACACTCTTGCAAAATAGCTGCCTGGTTTTTTCCGGTACAACATAAAAACCGGTCAGTTTGCTTTGATTACATTATTGTCCCTTTTATTTTTAATATTATTAACCTTTTAACCCCGGAAAGAAATCAATTCAAAGGTCATTTCTTTGCTATTTTGCTTTTTCCACGGGGTTTAATCGTTAGAAATGCAATGCAAAATAAATTTGGTAAAAGCTGATAAGACTCCCGGGTTCCTCGTTAAATTATAAAGGTTTCCAATGGGAAGTTTAATATAACCAGGAGGTATGCTTATACATTAAAGGGTTAAATACCACACAGAGCTAGAAAGAAAATTCTTTCAACTAATCTAATATTTTCATTAAAGAATAATTAATAATAATGATGATAATTAATAATAAATTCATGAAACAATAATTTTCGAAATAGCGTGACGCTGAAATACCACATGACCGTCACCTTTAATAACAATGAAATAAAATATGTAGATTTAAAAAAAAAAGGTGTCAGCTTACCTTCGAGTAATGACTCCTTTTAAAATGAATTTCCTGTTAACGATGCAGTTGACAGGTTGAAGAAATTATAAAAGTTTATGAATACAAAATGCAGCTGCTCTCGTAAACAAACAAGCTGCTAGCAGCTGATCATCTGTGTCTGGTAAACGAGTACTAACATACTTGAAATATTTATTATTTTATTTATTATAATCCGCATCAGTGTTACGAAAATGAAACTAAGAAGAACTGAACCTTAACCTTTTAATGCATAAACATACCTCCTGGTTATATTAAACTTCCCATTGAAAACTTTTATAATTTTATGAGGAACCTGAGGCTCTTATCAGCTTTCACCAAGTTTATTTTACATTTCATTT
>JANTOQ010354019.1:0-12336 GCA_027564595.1 Bythotiara depressa
TTCAACTCTTTAGTATTGCCTTTCTCTCAATGACATACTTACTGAATAAAGTAAGTCACAAAACCTGACAAAGGCATAACCATCAACAACCTCAATAGACCATTTATTTGTTAGTGTTGCCAGTAATGTTTATAATTTTGTCGAATAATCTGATAAAATTTGTGTGAGATAGCATGACGTGAAATTGGGACAGAAAATCGGCCAAATTTAAATATTTAGGATAGGAGGAATGACCATGAATTAAGATAAATCCTCCATACAGGAAACAATTAGTGTATGGACCTGTCAACCTTAATTAATCCATGAGTTTCTGTTTACTTCATTAGCAGCATAAAATTATGCAAAAAAACAACAATATATTAATGACAGTCCATGTATGGAGTTTTTGCTCACCTCCATTGAGCATGGTCACAATGAAAAGATTTATAGTAAAACCGTCTTTATATATTCCAAAATTACAATAAAATATAATAATAGAAACAATTAAAATATCACTAAAGGCAAATATTTAATGGATCTATTAAGAGTGGGTCTGTCACACTCTATGAGTAGGCTGTTTCTGTTATTGAAAAAATTGATCAGTTATTTTAACTGGAAGGAGATATTCAAGCTATCTCCATAGTTATGAAATTGATTATTTCATTGTAGATGATAAAGTAACTAAAGGACTAACCCCGGTCCATGATGCATTGACATTTTCTCCCGTAACACCACACTGTTGAGGCTTAGGTCGCAAAACTTTCCCAGAGGTATTTTCGGTGTTCATATCTTCTTCAACCAGAAGCCTCTAGATAATAAAAAATAGTTACTAAGTAATAGAAAGATTATTAAATTTAATGAAAATTAAACTTAACCAACTAGTACTACTAAACACTAATGTTTTTCCCCATCACCTACTGGACAGCACGCAAACTATTTTTTAAGCATTCTTGCATCATCACCTAATGCATTCATAGCAAAGATCTATCATCGTAAACTTTCCACAAAAATGTTAAACAAGAAAGTTTGTTCATTACTATTGACATCACTTTGTTTTTATCAACAATGTGAATTTGCATAAATTTACGCTAAAACTTGAACTCGGTTAGTGAGCAGATTTGAGCAACAGATACTTCTTCCCCGGCCTCAAAAAAAGAAAAGGAAAATAAGCCTTGTGAATGAGCTTGGATTACCTGGTGGTCTCTTTAGTGATCATGATCAAATAAATAAACTAGTACTACTAAACACCGTGTATGAGGAAAACTTAATTGACCAAGTGTATTCCACAGGTTGAACAAAAAATTATCAGAGTGCCGTGATTCGTTTAATACGTTTTTACCAATCACAGCATGGGTGCGAAAGACTTTAAAAAAAGGGCACATGTTTTGTTCAGAAAGCCAGGGTACGACATTTGGTGGTAACGATCATTCTGTTTCCGCATCGTTACCACAGTCATTAAATGGCTTGAATGATATCTCGTTATTGCGTAAAAGTTTTATATATGTATATGCATGTTTCTTCTAAAGTCATTACTTTTCAAGGTCATCTAGCTTCATTTCTAGCCATGTGAAGATACTTTGTAATGGAGCCCAGCCTAATGTCTAGTCTGAAAATGTGCCGTGGACACTTTTTAAAGGTTGTCTAACTTCATCATTTCTAATTATGAAAATGTGCCATGGACACTTTTTAAAGTGTCTAGCTTCATTTCTAGTCATGAAAATGTGTCATGGACATTTTCAATAGGTTGGCTAACTTCATTTCTAGTCGCGAAAATGGGCCATGGACACTTTTCTAAAGCGTTTTTGCTTTATGTGTAGCTGTAAAAATATCCTAAGAACACTCTTTCTAAGACAGTTTGACTTATTTCTTGCAGTGAAAATATAACGGAAGAACTATTCGAATTTTTGACATCAATAATGTTACATCTACAGTAAAAGTAAAAGTATAACACTCTGCTACACATATTAATTCGGAATAATGAAGGTCACAAGCTGTGCTCAGGAAACGTAGCGTGGTTTCTATTAACTCTCCAGTATGATAATTAAACAAACATTTTTAAACACAAGGTGGAAGTAAATGGGAACTAATCAAATTAAAATTTTACATAATATTGGAATAATATATTATAATATATATATATATATAATATTGGAATAAAGACTTTTAGATTCTTGTATTTGAGAGTATTGTAGCTCAAAACTTATAACATCTACTAGACCAAATTGGAGTAAGTGGAAACCATCCAAGTTTTGAAGAAACTTTTTCAAACAGGTTGTTTATTTCTTTTCGAGTTTGACTGTCTCTTACTTCTTGCAGCATGTGTGTATTTAATAGGTACCTGTTTAACATGTTTATAATCAATTTCTGAACATTCCCAGGGGTATATATTAAACATTATAAGTTTAAACACTTTCTCAACACCCCTAGATGTTACTGATTAATAAAAACTCTTCCTTTGTGTTCATAATAAAATGGATAAAAAAGCCATCTATGTAAAACAAAGTTCTTTTCCAGACTCTTCCATTCAACTACACATATATATTTTAAAACCTTGAAACTGCTGATATGAGTGCGTGGAGTGGAGGCTGTTTTTATATTTTTATGCATGAAAGCTTTCCTAAAAATCCCACTTCAGACTGTAACTACTTTATTTAATCCATAAAATCGTAATAACAGCCATAATGCTTTTCAAAATAGAATACTTGTGCAAGCATTTCAATATTTGTTTGAAGCAAGAACCGATCATATTTTTACGTGGTTTCAAATTGTTAGATCAACACCCCATGCTTACAGCCTGCACGGATTCCAAAATCTGACAAGGAAAAATCATTCTGTCATCACCGCAACAATAAAATGGTGGAAATGAAGAAACGTTTCTGCTAAAGACACAAATTTCGTAAACCTGGAAACCTGAGATAATATTATTATAATTTTGACATCTTTATAAAGAGTATACCTGGATTGGTGCTAGAATAATGCATTACAACTGCAAATGAAATCTACAACATTCAAACATATTCTGCATGAAAACGTTTCCCCACAATCCTTGTAAACACAGATTTCCCACAATCCTTGAAAACACAGAAAAATATTCCACATCCTAGTTCACGAGAAAAACAGGACTATTACGAACTAATTGGTCTACTGCACATTATACTTCTTGTAAAATATTAGTCATGTGATTATTTTTATCACAAAAATGTTCCTGAAAAAGTTTGAAAGAAGTTTGAGGAGATAGAAAAGAGTGTCAGCTACGTCCTGATAATTGAGAAGAACAATAAAATTGACACATACATACCTGCACACGTTCAACAGCAACACGACCTTCATTGAACAAAGTCAGACCAAATGGGAAGTACATGGTAAACATCATCTGTGCCACATTATATAGGGCTAATGCTGGAAAGACTTTGCTTGCTGTCAAATCATTTCCTAACAGAACGAAAGTCGTAAATGTTAAGAAGCTGACAAAAGCTCCTGAACTGAAGAAAAATGACATAATACTGGCACGTATCCATGCTAAATGTCGAAGTGCTGAAACTTCTTTCCTAAGGAATAAAGAAAAGTATTAGTGAGAAAACGACTTCTACTTTTTAATGATGCAAAATACTAAGGTAGGTGAGGTAGTTATTTCTACTTTTTAACAATGCAAAAATCAGTCATTTAAATGTAGTATGTGAGTGACTAAGATCATCTAAGAAGTATTAAGGATGCTGTAGGGGGTTTGAACTCAAACGTTTACCAAAACATTTTTTATTTTTTTCTATAGTCAAAAACAGGTTAGTGTTTTATGACCATGAGATTCAAAAATAAGCATTTTCAATACCTGTGTTTTCTAGCTCTCCACCATAGCCTTTAATTACAGATTTATATGTAAAAAATTATTATATTAATTTGTTATGAGGATGAAAAAGATAACTGCAGTAGTTTCACCCTTCAGTGGTATGTTTTAAAGAAAATTATCACTGGTAAATGAAATATATATTGTGAATAATGGCGGAAAACAATAAATCAATAATTAATTCATTGTGGCATTGTATATAAGGAAGTTGTAAATGCTTCACAATCCAGTAGAGATTATAATGTAAAGACACTTAAAGATCCATCTCTAAAATCCAAGGTAACTTTGTGTAGTACTCAGGGACATAGAATTTGCATCCATCCAAGTGTGTTTTTTCCTGTCACCTACTGGACAGGAAGCAAACTATTTTTAAGGGACCGTCTACAAATTGTGGTTAAATTTTTACTAGTGCATTTTCTGCTATTTTTTCGTAGCCACTTATAGCCATTTAAAACGGCTAACTAATATTCATTAGCCAAATTGATAGATTAGACGAAATTCAATTAGCCGCTACAAAATGGCTAAAATAAATGTCTCAGCCGAATTTAGCTGATATAAATCGGCTAAATTCGGCAGACACGTTTATTACTTTAGCCAAATTGTAGTGGCTATTTTTGGATAATTGAATTTCTTCACACCTTACAATTCTTGAACAAAACTAGTGTTTTACAAAACGGCTAAAAGTGTTGGATAAAAAACAATAGCATTTGTATTGTATCATAGAGTATTGTTGCATTTTTCTGAGTTGCTGTTTGTTGACATTCGTAAACTGGTTTTATATTTTTAACCATGAGCAAGCTAGGAACTTTTTGGCTTCTTTTCACATGCAAAAATATGATTGTTGTGTCAAGAAAAGCTGTAAGATCTGGTTTCTATTACCCACAAATCTAAAGCACACTTGGAATAACAAACATAAAGAAGGTAAGTTCATTAACATAGTAGTTATAACTTGAAGTCAAAAAATCCCTTATTTACATGTTAGTTTAAAAGCATTCATTCATAGAACAAAAATTGCAGTACAACCATGACTTTAATGTAAAGAATTCTTTGTTCATATCATGTAAAATTTTGTAATGTAAGAAATCATTGCTCGCAACATGTAAAATCACTGTAAAACCATGTTTTAACGTAAGAAATCTACGTTATTGGCACATAAAATCGCAGTAAACAGTTTTTTAACGTAACAAATCTTTATTCGTAGCATGTAAAATCACTGTAAAACCATGTTTTAATGCAAGAAGTCTTCTTTCATGACACATAAAAAAGTGGTAAAACAGTTTTTTAACAAAAGAAATCTTCATTCGTGGCACTTAAAATTGTGGTAAACAGTTTTTAACACAATAAATCATGTAAAATAGCAGTGAAACAGTTTTTAAATCTTCGTTTGTAGCACATAAAATCATTGTAAAACCATGTTTTAACATTAGAAATCTACTTTTGTGGCACATAAAATAACGGTTTAGCAGTTTTTAAACCTAAGAAATTTTCATTCATGGCACTTAAAATCACGGTAAAATCATACATGTTTTAACATAAGAATTATACATTCCTGTTATGTAACACGCTATAAAACAATTGGTGTAAGAAATGTTTTCACCCTGTGTATCAGCCTTTTAATTTATTTACAAATTATCAGGAATCTGAGGTCAAAGTGTGACTTGAACCTCTCAGTTAATATTATATCTGCACTAGAGTTGTCATCAAACTCTCCGCAATCGCTCTAAATGAAGGTGAAAAACCTAATCTAAAGCTAATCTTTCTTTTGTGCCTGTAAACAATGATCTGCAGCAGAGGAGGAGTTTGGTTCGCCACACCCATAAACATATACACATTTTTATTGATAATTGGCATCTTCAGTGGAGGTTTTCTTACCTTATTTTTATATTTTGTGAATATTTGTGGCAGCCACTTTCCACATAGCTATCTTATCAGTCTTTGCATCTTCCCTTGAAAATAGCTGTATCACACAACACTAAGATTTCAAAAGTGTAGTGTTGTTAGAAAGAGTCTAGGACTGACAAAACGAGATGATGTACCAAATAAGGAATTTTTCTATTTTTCTATTTCTTCCCGATGTTTCCTTTTACAGTACTTTATGAATTACTGAAACCTTATGTATCTTATAGCAGGTGAGTTTATGTTCTTAAACTGGAAAATTAATCATACAAAAGGCTATCCAGTTGCTTATATTTAGCTAAAGTAGATGTAATATTTTATTTCTTGATTTTTACATCTCACAGATAGGCTGGGGCAGGGGGAATTAGACGAGTTATCCTGGCACAGACAGAAAATGTACTGGTTTTCTTGAGGGAGAAGAAGTTCCGGAGATTGTTTTTACTTTGGTGGCAGAATGCTAAGATCGAATTCTGTGAGACATGATACAAAAAGCAACACTGTGTATTTTCATTAAAACAAACAAAGGCTTGTCATGTGATCTTACATATATTTTTTTGTAAGCAAGTTTCAATAAAACTAGCCCCTGTTCAGCTTTTTGTATTCAATCAAGATATGTTTATAATAGTTATTTGTACTAATTTTCACGATTTTTTATTGTAAGAACTGTTTTAGAAATGTTTATAACACAGCTTTCTTAACCTGGTCCAGGTTTATAGAATAGTATTATAGTATAATATAGGCTTTCAGCTATTTCTAATAATTGATACACACAAGCATTCTCAAGTTTCCCATTCTCAAAAATATCTGCAGGCATACCATATTAACACAAAGACTTCACGATGTAAGTTTTAGTTGCAGCGGACATACAAGTATCAGCCCACTTAACAATTTTTCTGGTTACTTGCTGCACATAGGAACAATCTTTGTCTTCCTTGACAGTTTGTGCAACAAATCTATGGGTTGCTTTTTTATACCCGACAGTAAACAATGGGGTTCTGGTATCCTCTTCACCAATGGCATACTTCAAAAGAAAACACAAAATTTAATCTAATATTTACACTTAGAATATGGGAACATGTTCTTTTTTTTTTTATTACTTAATTTTACAAAGACACTAAGTAATATTATCTTCACATAAAGCCTAGTATCTCAGCCTTCCTCGACCATCCAACCATCCCCATTGTGGCTGTTCACAACAAGCACAATAATACCTAGCATGGACTAACTGCAAGAACTTTAACCTGTTGCCTATACATTGCTGTTGTGTTCATGGCTAAATGCATCCCGTTATCATTTTTTCCATTTAAAATATATGATAATGGGAGATAACGTATTTTAACAGCATGGAGCACTTCGAGTAAAGTTGTGTGTTCTTGTCCAGTCATTTTTTATATATATTTAACAAGCATTGGTTGCATTACAATCTTTATCGACTGGTCATGAGCTGGTGAAGAACCCATCTGAAGCCATTATTTTTCTGCTTTTGTTCCTCTGTTGAGCGTGTTCATGCTCACAACCTTTATAATACGTCTTTTCCAGGAACTTGTGTTTGTCAAACAATATGATGAAAAATTGATGTGAATCTTTCAGCCAACTCCTTATCATTTCCATTACACGTATTGATTGACCAATAAAGGTGGTTAACTATAGCTGGTGCCCATTTTGCAAGAACTTTAAGATATACAAATTTACAAACATCGGCACTTAAATATTGCTGTCTCTAATACTTAGGGAAACAAATTCACAGTCTGAGGTGATGCGTTCTACTTTTTTACAATACTGAATATTTGGTGTGTGTAGCGGAGCTTAAACTGTTGAATTTATGAATGAAGGCTGAGAAGATCTCAATTACCATCCATACTCTTCAGTAAAAATGATATATCCAGATGTTGAAAACATCCTGCTTAAAAATAAAGCTTTTTTTTCCCGCATTTCTTGCGGAAAATATTTCTTTCCACCAAAAACAGACAGAAATTGACCAGATTGGCCTTAAAACAAGTGGCTGATTCTATTATTCAAAATATGAAGACACAAGGCAAAAATATATTGTAACATCATCGAGATGGGTTCCTACTACAAGATTCAAAAAACATAACATGTGTTGCCACTAGACTGAAACGACTCACTCTAGACACATCTTATTTCAGGTGAAATGAAATATCAAAGCCATACAGTAGTACAGTAGTAAAAACTAATCACTACATCATTCTTTTGACAACAAACATGTTCCAGGAGTAGCTTTATTTTGTTATCTCCATAACATTCAAATGATTGATGTGAAGAAACAACCGAAAATTTATTATAAAATAAGGAGAGAAGTTGATTGATATCATTAATGTATAAAATCATACAACAACAAGATAAACACTTTTTTAAACATTTTAATGAAATCAGCATTCTGCAGAGCTGACCTACTATGTATTAAAGGCATGAAAATCCTGACATAAAGTTAGACTAGACTGGCATTGAATTGAATGCCGACTTTAACTTCCAGGATAGAAGAAACTTTCCTTTGTGGCACGTAACATCATGGTAAAACAGTTTTTTAACGTAAGAAATCTTCATTCGTAGCACGTAAAATCACTATAAACTATGTTTTAATGTAAGAAATCTTCCTTCATGGTATGTAAAATTGTGGTAAAACAGTTTTTAATGTACGAAATCTTCAATCAGAAATGCAAATCGCAGCAAAACCATGTTAAAACAAACATAATAATTATTTGTTCACATCATGTGAAATAGAAGTAAAACAGCTTTTATAGTATGTAAAATCACAATAAAACAATTTTTAATGTAATAATTATTCCTTCATATCATGTAAAATAGCAGTAAAATAGTTTCTTTATATAAAGAAATTTGCATTCCTTTCACAGTGTCAGCATCTGTGATGTTTTACTCCAGACACTACAATTTTCTAGCTTTCAAGAGCTTATCACAAGTGACTTTTATGGTCATTACTACATACGATTTTCTGGTTTTGGTGTACTTCTCGTATGTAACTTTTTTACGGCTGTTAATATGATTTTCTTACTTTAGAAAGCTATTGTGCATGGGTTAATAGCAATTATTTGTTAGCTTTAAAAAATAATATGGTAAATATTCCATAAACTGTGTTTTAGAGTCTTGCAATTCTATAAATAAATTGAAATTTGGAAAAAGATAAATGGCTTTCTGTTTATCATTTGCTTCTGTTTCATAGGGAAGGTGCTTTGAATCTAGACAACATGTTTATTTGTAAAAGATTGTAATTCATGGAATTATAGAAAATGAGATATTTCCCTGAGGAAGTAAAAAACGTGGCTTCTATTGTGTCAAAGCCAGTAACGACGATCTTTTCTTTTAACACTATTCTCTGCAATCTAGTGAAAACAAGGACACTGCCAGTTCTTCTCTCAAATCCCTACAAAATATTTTGTTTTAATTTAAATTTTGAGATAATTAAATCATGCCTAACGTCACGCCACTCTCTGTTGCAGATAACACAATGGAAAACGGAAATGAAAAAGTATCTGGTTTACAGCAAAACCTCTAGAAGAGAGGGTAGTGCATATTCTTCATTGTGTAAATGAGGGCACTTAAAAATATTTTCTTTTAAAAGCAAATTCGGCTAATCTGTAAATTCGGCTAAAATTACAAATTCGGCTAAATCATATTTTCCTTTAAATAGTATGTTTCAGGTTCTGCAATCACTGAATGCATCAATATCATCAAACGACTGAAATGTTTTCCTCCTGTGAATATTGTCTACAAAAAATAACAGAGACAATAAAGAGAGATATTGCCACCAGAAAGAATTGCTTTAATTAAATGTGCTACTCACATAGGAGCAGCATAAAAGTTGTTAAAAAGAACTGATAATTGTGTTTACGTGTTTACATTTTTCCATGAAGACTACCCAAAGGAAACTTAGATAATCGAAGTGTAGCTTATATTCTTCATAATAGAAGAACACCACAAAGAGTTATTTAGTTTTCAAAACGCTATACAGCACATTTAAGAAACAATACACGTTATAAAATTCAGTTAAAAAATACCCACTTGTTATTTTTCGGCTAAAACCCAATTCGGATATTTGTCACGACGTGAAAGAATTGGCTGTGGGTGATACAGAAAGTGGCTATTTAACAAACTAAGCTAAGAAATTTAGCGATTTGTATTAGCCAAATTGAAATCTTAGAAAGACAGTTTTAGCCACGTGCATTTGGCTAAATTCGTCTAAAGTCCCTAAGGATTCTTGTATCACCAAATGCATTCATAGCAAAGATCTATCATCCTAAACCTTCCACAAAAATGTTAACCAAGAAAGTTTGTTCATTACTATTGACATCACTTTGTTTTTATCAACAATATGAATTTGTATAAATTAAATGCTAAAACCTGAACTCAGTTAGTGAACAGATTGGAGCAACAGGTACTTCTTCCCCAGCCTCAAAAAACAAAAAGGAAAAGAAGCCTTGTGGAGCTTGGATTACTTGGTGGTCTCTTTAGTGACAATGAACAAATAAATAAACAACCTACTCCCTAAGCTCATGAACCCAGTCAGCAAATGAACTTTCCCATGTATACAACTTAATGACTTTCATACCAGAAATGATTTCATTCATAATCTTAACTCTTGCATCAGTATATTTCAGTATTTTTCGTCTAAATAAAGTGAGTCAAGCATTATATATAATCTTTCATATCTCCAATATCAATGCCTGTACAAAGAAAGGTAACATAGAAATTAATTCTCAATACAATTTAGGTGGCAACATGGTATTAAAGGATCGATTTATTTCACAATTTTTAAAATCACAAAATAAATAAATACTATATCAACATGGGACAACATCATTACATGTCAAGGGAAGAAGACAATAATGCAATAAAAGTTGTACAATGTACTGTATACCTGGAAAACTATATTTTTTACAAATACACACATTAGATATAGAGATGAAAGAGTTCACCAAATTTGTCTTTTCTTTTGCAATACATATATATTTTCTAGTAATTCATCAGATAAAATATTGTCAAAAATGCAAAATATTTTCCGCAAGCAAAAGATCAAAGAAAAGAAGAATGTAGGATAAGAGAAGAAGAACATAAAAATGTCCATTTAAAATTTGCACAACTAAAATATTATCACTTTACTTCATTTTATGTTTTCTTTGAATCATAACATTTGATGCACACTATTTTTAAACTGGACAGTGTGGGGGAATTTAAGAACTTTCTCTTTTCTCTAATTAAGGGATTAATTAAATCTTAGTCTCCTCTAATTATGCACTAATACCAACAATTCGAGTGTACACTAAATTAGAAGGAGTCATGTAAAATAGTGATCAGTCACATATACACACAAAAGAAAACTAAGTCATAATACCTGAAGTGCATAACAAGCCGTCCCATGAACATCTGTGCAGGTGTTAATAGACACAACACCGAAATACCAACTAATGCAGATACTCCCAGTAGCTGGATTAATAACGCTGTCAACACAATGACTTGTATGGGTCCAATCCAAAGGTAATGAAGGAAATATGAGGCCTGGATTATGTACAAAAAAATAATTTTCAGGGTGTGAAATAAGGATTTCAAGATGGCCAGACAATGTCTGGTCAATTTTATTATTTGTCTTTATCCGGACATTCTTTTATGTGAAATCTAGTTTTCCCAAGACCGAAGTTACTTAATAAGTTGTTTATCATTATTTTTCTTTCCTGGTTAATTTAGCACTCATATGAGTGGTTGAGTTTTAAATGTTGTTAAGATTCTTTTTCTAAGAATTTAAAGCTCAGTTACACAGGCACAAACAGATTTTGACCAGACAAAACTTCTTAAAAATGTTTGTTTGACTGGACATTGGTTTATTTTGACCAGACATGTCCAATGTCTGGCCATTATTTCACACTCTGATTTTATTGCAATAAATCATTAATTGATCTAGTTAAAAACTGTAGAAGAGCAATAAAGTGAATTAGTGATTAAAGTTTAGGCTGCATATATATGTCATGCAAATAAAAGTATTGCACAAACAATTGTTAATATTCATGACAATAATAGCGATTGTTTAAAAACAATGAACATGCAATAATCTTGAATGCCAATTTTCCCAAAATAATAGTCCACAAGTGATACAAACTAACCGAAATACACAAAATACACCACAAGTGACGCAAGTCTAAACTTTTTCAGTCTAGGCCGCTGCTAGTTAACCTTCCATATTGTGGATCCACGTGCATTGTAGTTGTTGTTCATGTAATAAGCGCACAAAAATTGATTTAGAATTACAGCCTTATACTATGATTTCTCTTAGCAAAGTTGAAGAATTATGAATTCATATAATAAACCAGACATATAATTTTACTATAATAATGACTAATTATTATTTAAAAATAACAATTAATTATAATTATTAATTAATTTTTAAGCCTCCCATATCTGGAGAAACTACAAACTTACTTTTTAAATGAATAATTACCACATGCATGTCTACATTTTTCTTAGAATTGATGACAATGAATGGAAGATTATGGCCTTACCAATGACTTAAAAGACTTAAAGGAGAACGGAGCATTCAAAATAATTCAGTCTAAATTTGTTCATTATAATGCCAAAATCAATGTTAGAAAGTT
>JANTOQ010354130.1:0-12335 GCA_027564595.1 Bythotiara depressa
TTTGAGCCTATTTTTCATATTGTTTACATGGTTCCTTTTTTGTTTGAAATTGTGCCAGTCATTGATGGATTTACTTTCCTATGCTCTCTTTTCAGCAAAATCTCTTTCCCTTATGGCTAACAGGAAATCGTTAGTCACCCATGCTTCAATTCGACCTTGAATCGATGTGTAACAAAAGGTGCATGTTTTTCAGCTACTGTTTTTATGTTGTCAGAAAATATCTCACATGCACTTTCAAGGTAAGTAGAATTTAGAAAATATGACCATTCTACAATTCTAAGATCATTTAAGAATTAATCTTTGTCAAAGTTCTTGTAGGTACGATCCGTTACGGTTTTCGGTTCATGTTTTGGCCAATAAAATGTCCTGATCACATTGGTGAAACTGTGATCGCTGAGACAGATATAGAAATACAAGAACTGTTTGTTAATATAAGATCTAAAGTGTGCTACTATTTTCTGTAACACGAGTAAGTTCCTCAATAAGTTGTTTTAAATAAAGAGAGGAACAAAGATCCTTGATTTTAGATGACAAACCATTTTTAATGAGCATGTTACAATGAAAATCTCCAAGAATAAACAGTTCTGTCTGGAGAGGTAGCTATTTTAAGCAATCATGAAAATAAGCACAGGTTTCCGGTGCTATCAAGATTTTGAATTCCCTTAGATCGTGGCCTGTAAACCCCAGCTATAAAAATGGGTTTAGATTTTGTCAGCCACACTTTGAGCCATACTGTTTCAAATGCATTGTTTTCGAGATGTTTTAAATGGTGACTTTCAAGGTTTCCTCTGACATAACATAACACCATGTCTATTTCGAACATTTCTATAGGAAATGTAGCCATCAATTTTTGCTTCATTGTCAATGATATTGGAGTCTTATTTAGATTCACTTATGATAAAAACATCAAGGTTTGTTTGATGTAATAGACGTTTTATATTGTCAAGTTTAGATAACAGACCATTAACATTTAAATGTTCTACTCGTAAGCCCTTTACATTGGGGATAGCCTCAAGTTCTTGAAAATCTTTGTCATTAGAAAGTATGACATTGTCTCGATAATCTGTAAAGCCATCTGGGAAAGGCAATTCATTAAATAAATAGGGGCTACAGATGAAATATAGTTCCCTGTCAGGGGAGTAGTTTAAAAACTCCCTATATTGTTTTGGAGAAATTTTCTCATAAACAATGTGAGCCCAGAGACCACATCTATCGCACGATAGAGCCCTATGGTTTTTAGCCACTGGTTTTAGCAAGAGGAACATGGGTTCATAACGGGACTAGGATTTAATTCTATATCTCCTGAAAGTAAAAGAAGGAGCCAGAAAAAATGCCCATGGCTTCCCTGCTTTTGTTTTGATAAAGCATATAAATAGAGAAAATAGTTGAGCTGGTTTTCATGTAGTTTTTGGGCAGCTACAATGGAGTTTTGGGTAAAGAAGCCCCAGCTTCTTTCACTAGCCTTGCTGAAGTGAGCGCTATAACCAGTTTTAGGTCTTGTTTTATTCATCACAAAAAATGCAGCAACGCAGAACACTAAAAGCTTCTGCTTCTTTTGAGAGAATATTTTTTTGAGGTGTGTAGAGAGACCATTCTACGATCAAACCTCTTGCCAAAGCTGATTCTACGAAGTCGTAGACACTTACCACTCCAAGAAACTTAAAGAAAGAGATAAATAATAGGAGAGAAAAGTAAAACAAACATAGTGTTATACAGTAATAAACTAACTAAGTAAGATATTCAACATAAAATTAAAAAATAGCAAGCTAGCTAGCCTCTAGCTAAAACCTACTTAAGCCACTAAAAAAGTAGAAAAAAATATATATATAGGTTAGTAATATAGAAAATAAGTAAGAATAAAAAAGTAATGTTCTTACAACAAACAGCAACTATTTCTCTTAAAGTTGATGGAGTCGCGCAAATTTTGACTTTAAAGATTCAGATCTCATAAAACAACTCTGAACCTCAAGAAAAACTGTTTAAGAACAACTAACTGATTAACAGGAAAAAGCAAAAATGAAAATATACGTTTATGTTTACCTAGCTAGCTAAAATGGGATTCCTTCATACTCCCAGCAGCTACCCTAACATGCTGGCTACTACTACCGGGAGGCTGGCCGTACCTTCTAATTTGAGTGTAAGTGAGGCAAATTCCTTACGAACACTCGTCAAAAATACAGCCAATTACTCTAACTTTAAAAGCAAAGAATGGAAAATAGTAATCAAGAATGGACTAAACCCTTTGTCAGTAAAACGTTTAAACTTACTAAACAAGCATGATTTTTTTCATCGACTGAAAAGTTTATCTTCAGCGGCTTTTTTATTATAGCATTTACCTATCTCAACATAACTGAACATAGCGACGTTAAACTTCCACCACTTTTCAAAGTTTTTCTGACCATTTTCCTCCCTGTCTGACACTTGTTTTGATAATTTCTGATAGGTTGTACACTCGCAATGGTTTGTGGACTTTTTTAACGTTTAAAGCATGACATCTGAGGAAAACAGTTTAGCGAAATAAATCTATGAAAAACGTCGCTCTTTTGTCAGCTCTCGAGGCGTTAAACTAAGCGGGAAAATTAAAAAAATATTCGAGAACGCGGTTGGTTTACAAAGTGAATAGCGGTCTCTTTCATCTAAAACAATAGGTTGTTCCTCTAAAACATTTGTTTTAATTACAAATTTCAAAGTGAAAAACGATTTCATTCCACATCACAGTACAATAAAACATGATTTTACAACTCTGATTATTCCAAAACAATACGTGTGGAAACTAATGCTTGCTCACTTATCTGTAAAAGTCTAAAACTGTAACAAACGGCAAAGAAGAAAGGGAATCCTGGCAAAGGTAAGACGCACTATACCTTTTAATAAACTTCTCTCTCAAGCTAGATACCTATATCATTCTACTGTAAATAATAAACTCAAGAGTCTCTCGTAAGAAAATTTTAACTTGCTACCTGTTATTTCCTATCCTCCCAGTTAATATATATTTTTAGATGTCATTATGCAGCTTTTTCTGTTATATAATTTTCTTATGTTTACTAAAATATGCAGCTACATCTATCAGATATTATCCTTCTCCTTCTCCTCCTTCTTCTTCTATACATAAAATGACCAGGCCAGCAACGAACGGAAAACCTGTACCTCAAAATATTGCTTCCAGGCCGCGACCGGCATTACGCCATGAAAGAAAACTCGTTCGGTGTATAATGACTATAAATATTGTCACTTTATATCTATATTAAAAGCCCTGGTAAAATATTATTTATGTTCTCTTGCAACTCCTGTACCACACACGGATCAGAGCGATACCGTGAAAATATTCAAGATATTTTAACGCAATTACATAGCCATAACAACCTTCATAAGCTCTTCATGTGAATACAGTCTTGCAAGGAAAGACTCGAGAAAACACCATAATTAATCGATTTCCGGTAAGAATATCGATCTGACTTGTTTCTGACATCAATTTTGAATGCGAAACACTTTATTTGAAGCATGTTGCGTACTACTACTAACGTTCACGTTTTACATAAGAAGTTGTTAGCTACACTTTTTCAGTTTACTTTTTCAGATTTACTTAAGACTTAAGAATTAGGACCTTTACTACTTTGGAACTGAAGCAATGCGATTGTACAGCACGGGTACAAGGGAGGGGTTCCTTGCTTGACTCAGAATAAGACAAAGTAGGACTTTGAGAGGTCTTGAAATGGAAAAATCAATTAATTAAGAACAATCCCCGTTGTTTCTGGCTAAAATACACTGACAAGAGTAATTCGACTGAGTTTCCCTTTAACACCCATCCCCATTCTAGTTTTATAGACGCACAAATATCTTGTCTCAAATATCTTGTGACGGGCTTTAGTTTCACCATACTAACAGCAACAACATCAGATTGTTGTGCTGCTACTTTGAAGGAGTGGTCCCGTGGATTTCACAGTTTTAAATTCAACAAAATTGGATTCAGCACACATGAATTAGTCTAGAAAACGTATTCTGTGAAATGAAAAATACTCGTAGACCTAAAATTACTGTTGACGTTTAAGTTTTAAGCCGTTGAAAGATGTGATTTTGAGTTATGAGCTGTAGACAATTAATGTGACGTCATTGTTCATTCATGAGCAGTTACTGTACACATGTTGTTAGTGAAAAATTAATATACATTTTAATTTTATTGAGTAAATCATTTATAGGTAAAATGAGATAAATGTACCATGATTTACTATTCTGTCGTGGATTGCAAAAGCATTCAGGTGATGATGTATATTTTAAGAGATATAGAAACGCGTCATCATAATTCGATCTAATGGTCTCCATGTACGCACACAAATATTTCCTGTCTCGCTATCTATGCTAGTACCAGGCCTCGTTTCCAAGGCAACAACACGGTTTGACATTTTGGCCGAAAGTTCACTTTTGCTTCCTCGTCAGAGAGTCACTACACACCACTTAGGGACACGTTGAACAAACATTTCACCAGTCATCGTCCTTCCTTAAATTTTAGTGTAAGTAACTGTCTCCGGGAAATTCACGCGTCATAACCAATAGAATCACGTGAATTATTCCTCGCCCACACCAGTTTTTCCTCATTTCTCTTGAGAAAGTAACCGTACTTTGACGTCATAAAACGCGTCCATAGTGCCCATGAGGATGAGAAAGGACTGGTTATTAGCCACGAGGCGTAACCAAGGCTTCGGGCCCTTAGCAACCACCGAAAACAGACTCTATTTGCCCTTATCATCCCACTATTGTATCGCAGCGCAATTGCGCTGGGACAATATATTTATCATCCGACCTTTCGAGCTGTTTCTATACTACTACTATATGTACAGGTGCCAAATCACATTTCCAGCGCGTTTGCTCGTAGCTCGCTAATCATGCAGCGGCCCACGAGAACAATGGACACGCGGCAAATTTCGACAAATCAAATTAAGCAATAATTTTACGTTAGAAAAGGTGATCGTGTGTCAATAATGAAATAGCTGCCTCAGGGTAATGAATCATTACTCAGGGTAATGAAACATCGCACTGTTTTTTAAATTTTAGCATATGTAAAGAACGGAAACACACTTAAATTTGTTGTGCTTTTTTGGTGTTTTTTACTAAATGTATAACAGTGCTAATAATAATAACAGTAGCAGTCGCGATGTTTTTTCAAATTGTATCATGCGTATTGGCAATTGCCTTGGTGATTGGGAAAATATTGGCCGCAAAACGGATAATGGATCTGGAGAAGGACAAGCTGTTACTTGCATTGACTATCGAATGATTTTTTACCCAGAAAAAAAAACGTCACTAGTGGCGGTCGTTCGGGAAGCATCCATGTCCAAGATGGATGGATGGTCAGCAAACGACATGTTGCATGAAGCTGGAGGACATCGCTATTAAGAATATCTTGAAATTGGTGATATTGAATTTTTATCCGATATGCATTTTGGTGAAAATCCACAGTCTAATACTGACGAGTTAATGACCATTAAAAAAGAAGATATTATGTTTCCTACAGAAAGTACTTTTACGATTGGTTCATTTGTAAATTGTGAGGATGCTCCTGTTTATGGCTCTTCTTTTAAGGGCCAGTTAAATGATGGTGCATCCGATTTGATAAAAAGACAATTAGACAAATATAATAGTAGGTTAGATAAAATGCTAAATGAAATTTACAGCGAGGTACATCAAAAACCATATAAGGAAGACTCTAATTGTACTTTGAGTATTCATTCATTCTTTATTTATATTTAACAATATACAATAAAAACTGTTAAAAAAAATAAATTAAAAAACTGTGAAGGCATAGCTCCAGCATAATAAATAATGCAGTTCTAATTAAAGTCAACTGATATAATAATAAATAAAAATAAAATAACAACAATATATAAATAACAATATTTGCCTCGAAGGGGGTTTTAATGTTCTAGACAAAGCCAGCACCTTGAATATAGTACTTGCATAAACGACAGGGGCAGTTTCCTGGAACCAGTGTTTTAATTTTGTTTTTAAACATTTGCAAGTTAATCGAGTTTTTTATTTCTATTGGTATTAGCTTCCGTATTTTAGGACCTAAGAAAGAAAGCGATTCAGTTCCATAATGGACAGTTCTCACGTTTTCTGTATTAAATTCCGAATTCCTGAGTTTATACTGGGATGGATTTATTTGGAATACATCGTTCATAATTTTAGGAGTAAGTCCATTCTTCACTTTAAACATTTCTGTTCCTAATATTTGTAAGTTTCTTTAGTGAATTGTCACCGACTCATCTTTCTCAAGAAGTTCATTACAAGTATATTTTCTGTCATTATATACTATCCTTAGGGCTCGCTCCTGAATTCTGTTTATTCTATTGTTCAGAGTTCTGCTGTGATTCATCCATACCAAAGGGCAATAACCAAATTGAGAATTAATGAATGCTTGCATTATTAGTCTTCATTTATGAAGATTCATATAGAACGATAGCCTTACAAGATCATTTACCTTTTGACTGGCTTTGTCAAAGAGATTATTTATATGTTTTCAAAACTTAGTTTGTTATCTATAGTTAATCCTAGAAGTTTTTTATTTTCACTGCATTTAATTGTTGTTTCTCCGATATTAGCTTCACGATCATTGTTGAGACTTAGAAGAAGGTGGCATTTCTCAACATTTGCTTTCGTACCATTGTTCTGAAACCATGTTAGAAGTTCTACTGATACTTTTTCTAATTTTGTAATAACCTCTGGGGTTTATTTTCAGAGACGTATGGAGTAGTATCGTCAGCATAACTGGCAATATCTGAATCTGATATAAAAAGAAATAGGTCACAGATAAAAATGTTGAAAAGAAGACATCCTAGGATTCAACCTTGCGGAACACCAAAAATGATTTCTTCCCAATTGCTATAACTATTGGTTATTTTCACCCTCTGCTTCGAAACTCTTAGATAACTATCTATAAGTTTTAAAGCTTTAGCATCAAAACCATAAGCATTAAGCTTTGCTATTAATACATCATGTGGAAGGCAGTCAAAAGCTTTTGCTAATTCAGTGAGAATAGCCCCAAATCTGCCCCCTTTGTCCAAACGTTTCCTCCATTTTTCAATTATTACCAAAAGAGATCCAAAACCTTTCCCAAATCCATACTGATATTGCGACAATATATTCTGAAAAAAATCTGAAATTTGCTTATACATGCATTTTTCATACATTTTGAATAGATTAGGAAGTATACTACTTGGTCGATATTTGCTCCTTTCTCTCTGGAGTCTTTATTATGTATAGGTGTGACATTCGCATATTTAAGGTTATCTGGGAAAATTGAAAACGCAATGGCATTATTAAAATTTTGATAAATAAAATCTCCAATTATATCAGCAATTTTTGTAATAATCCGGGTGAGAATATCAGTCTCTTGAGAAGCCTTTTGTATATCTAGTCGTTTTAATTCATTTACAATATCTTCACTGGAGATATCTTTAAATGAGAATATACCATCATGTTTAATTTTTGATATTTCCAAAATGCTAGGATGGTTTTTATACCGGTCTATTGCTCTAAGAACGGTATATTCTATGTCATTTAAATTTGTATTTAATACTTCTTCCACATTTTCATTCATAGCGATATTCAGATCTTTGATAATATTCACAAAAAATTTGTTTAAGATCTCTGCGATATGTCTATTTTCTGGAATTAATTATACTATCGTTTTTAATAAGCGTTATCTTATCTGAATTGATGGTTTTATTTGACAATAGAGGCTGTGCAGTTTTTCGTAATGATTTGTTATCTGTAATCTTACTGGTATTAATATTCCCAAAATAGTTCTTCTTTTCTTTACGTACTAAGTTGGCACAATAATTCCTTTGTTTATTATAGGCTAGTTTACTTGTCATTGATTTATCTTTTAAAAACTTGTTTCTAAGTCTAGATCTAGTCATAAAAGCTTTTTGTAAGTCTTTATTCATAAAAGGAGCTTGGTTTGATCTTACATGGCGTTTTTTAATAGGTGCCTTTTATTTAATATATTTAAGAAAGTTTCTATAAAAACATCTAACTTGGATATATGAATATTGCCTTTACTTAGTTCGTTGATTAGGTCATACCTGAAGTTGGCGTTATAAAAATGTCTATAGTCCCTATATGTTATTACAAGGGTCCCTAAAGTATGTTTTCATAACGGTTAGGGTCATTTTTTTGGAAATCAGAAATTCCAGTTTCTAATAAATTCGAACCCTGGAAACTTTTGTTTCTGTTTGTCAACATAAGATCTATACAAGACGTATTATCAGCATTTTTGAAGCATGTAGGTCCCTTTACTAAATTTCGTAGGTTATATGCTTGCATAAATTCTGCCATTGCATGTTCCACATTAAAGTCAGCCAATAGCAAGTAGTTATCATACTTTTCTGAATAGGAGTCGAGGTGTTTCCCTATCACATTTAGATGATCTACTATTTCTGATTTATGTGGATAATATGAACAACTTAACAACCACTTTTTCTTTCTCAAGTTTATTTCAATAAACATAGCTTGTATATTATTATTTTTATTTAAATTTTTATCCTTAAGACGCTTAGTAGGAATGTCTTCCCGGACATGTAATTAAATTCCACCTCCATTGGCATTTCTATCAAGTCTATAAGAATTAGCTTATCCTTTAATGTGAAATTGAGCTTCCGGGAATGAACTGGCAAGTTTAGATTCTGTTATTAAAAATATATCGATGTTTTCTGAAACTGTGTTGGATAAAAAGTCAAATTTGTTTCTGAGCGAGTTAATATTTATTTGGGCAATAGTAATTATATGAATATTCTTAATTTTCATCTGTTTCAGATCATCTAACTATATATTGCTATTATTGCTATTATTGTAGGACCCTTCTAACGAGACATTTTTGTCACTTTACTCCGATTCATCGATGCATGTTTGAGTGTGCGAATTGCCCACAAAGACAGCACTAACGTCAACGCCTATCTCTTCTTTTCTGTTATTATAATTAACTTTACGATTGCAACATATCTCAATAGACTTTTGGATAATAGGTCGATTACCGGTAAACTGAAAATTGATAAATGGAGTGGTTTGTGGCAAGTTCATGCGTACGAAAATCCAGAATTTACTGTGGAATTGATTAATTCTACTGCTGATCCCAAACTTACATTCGTAGACAAAAACATATATGTATTGCAACAGCTGTTAGTAAAACCTGCATTTTATAGGAAGAATGTAGATCGTCGTATGTGTGATTTTTGTTATATTTCACTTAAAGATTATAATAATCGTGATAGAAAAGCGTTATATGCTGATATAAGTTGTTGTGATAGGAGTTCTTTTATCACTGAGTTTTGTTGTATGGTATGTGATAGCAATTGTCATTTACTTTATTTAGCTAAACGATCTGTTTACGGTTACTATTGTAAATGTTGTGTGGTATTGCATTGTAAGTTCTGTAAGAAACAAGTAATGAAACTGTTAAAGTCTCAGGTGAAATTTGGTAAATATGTGCAGCATAAAGGTAATCAGCTTAATGCCGTAACGGATTTTGCTTGTATTGGGAATGTGTTGTTTATGCAGCAAAGTGATAATAATAAAGATTATGAGTATCATGTCTTTCCATGAAGAAGTTTCCTCTTCTTCTATGTTATGTTTTGTCAGTCGTTTTTCCTAGTCGTAAGCTATTTTCTTTCTCACATTTTCTTGGTTACCTCCAACTACTACTACTACTACTACTACTACTACTACTACTACTACTACTACTACTATTACTATTACGTCAGAAAAACGCTGGATACTTTGCTAATGACTTTCCGGACATGCATAGGTAAAAATTGATTGTACTTATATACACAAAAATCGTGTTATAAACATATAACTACATAGCTAGATGACTAGCTATTAATTAGATACGTTGGGATAAGTAAGAGGAATAATTTTACGTGGGCCAAGATCCTGAATTTCATGGCATATAATCTCGAACTTTTCATTGTATTATTTATGGAACAACCACCGTAACACAGCTCTACCAACAAATTTAGTCACATTTTATGCTAAAGTAAATCACATGCGAACCTTAGAGTAGATCCACTGTTGTTGTTGCTGTTGTTGTTGTTGTTGTTGTTGTTGTTGGTGTTGTTGTTGTTGTTGTTGTTGTTGTTGTTGTTGTTGTTGTTGTTGTTGTTGTTGTTGTTGTTGTTGTTGTTTCTTTTATGATGCTTAATATCCTTTTCTACACTTTAGAAGTTTTACATTTTAGACATAAATAATTTTGTTTTACGTTTGCTATATGCAAAGCAACGTTTGTAAACATTTTTTTCAATATTTCTAAATCCAACATCCCCTCGTTAATTATAGCTAGCCGGATAGTAAACATTTTATATATTCTAATATAGCTACTTTAGTTAGTATGTGACATCAGTACAGAGGTATTGATACAGAGGTTTCTCATTAGTTTGTGAAGGATAGGCTGGGTTTTTATTTTTGCAAAGTCAAATATTTGTGGAGAGAAATGTGTAACCTATTGAATAGCTGTTGCTTGTGTGGACTTCTTGTAACTAACATTTTCTTTTTTTTTAGCAGCGGATCGAATGGTTGATACATGCAATCCGTTGTTGGTATGATATATTTTCAGAAGATTCGATATTTGTCACGAGAGAAACACTGGAGATTACCCTAACAATAACTCCGAGAACTTGGAAGTATATACTACCGTTTTATATTCGACGAATCTGATGTCTTCCGTGCAAAACATGCATACAACACTATCACTGGCTGATAAACAAAATATTTTGGTGTTTCTGTCGTATTAAATGTAATATACCACTAAAAGATTGAAATCATGTTTATTTTCTTATTTCCTCATACACGTGCCCCTTGAACGCTTGGATTAATTTTTACAGTAATAAACCTTTTCACAGTTTCGTGAAAACGGTAGATCTCCACCTGAGATATTTAAAAATACCATACTTAAAGCCTGCATAATTTACCTACAGAATTTTGATAGTGTCTGAGCTGGAGTAATCGTACATGATAGGTGTTTCTTTTCTTTCGTGAAATTGTAAAGTTGTGTATTATAAAAGTCAATTTAACTTAATTGAGTCAATTAATTTGTCAAATGGCGTGTGTTAATACAGTTCTATTTAGGTTTTTAAAATTGCGTTTAATACAACGACCGGTCATTTTACATAATAAATGAATGCCACGTTTCACTAGTCGTTCTCTAGCGCTATGCGCTCGCTGTTACCGGACTATTTAAGAACGACATTTTCTAGTCTAGCGATATATCAAATTGGATATAATAGTCTTTTTTTTGTGACTGTGTTGAATATTTTCTAGAAAATCTCTTCCCAAAAAGTTGAAAGCGATAAAGTTGAAAGTTTTTATAATTTTCGTAAAATCCCTTTTAAAAAGAACCAATCAGTTTCCGGAAAATGTAGCTATCCAGTGCGTCCCAATACAAGAATTTGTTCCAATCGATTTAACGAACTTCATAAAGATTGGAACGCTGGAAAGCGGAATAAATCGCCGCGGGAAAAGTCGAATTAATGTTCGCGATTGAGTGGAAGTACAATTTGAGGAGATTAATTTTGGGATTGATAGTTGAAACACTGCACGCTAAAAAAGAAGCTATTTTAAGTAACTACCAGCCGTGAGACGATGCAACAAAAAAGAGAGCTTGGTGAAATTTACGTTGCTCACTAGATTTTGTATCGTGTAATCTTGAAAACGGTTCGTGATTCACACATTACTAACCGTTCATTCAAACCCTGTAAATATTTGTGGAATTTATTTTTGCGATTTAACAATTTTTAGTGAATTTTGAGGAGTTTTTTAGTGCGATTCAGGGGGAAAATGGTTGGGGCATTTGATGGACGTTAAACGGTTGGTGGGAGGGTACTTTTCGAGGAAGTTATGACCATTGACGTATTTTGCAGATTGAATATGGAGATATATAAGAGAACTTTTATTTTTCCTCCAATTAGCAATATTCGAACAAGCATAAATCCTGAACAAATAATCGTAGAATCGTTATTGACCCCTCTATGGAACGCTGAAATGTTGTTCTTTATGAAAAAGAACATTTGACTGCCCCATCAATACCCAATTTTGTTGAAGTCAGCACTTTTTCAGCAATTCTTTAGTGAAAAACCGGAAAAGACATCACGTGACGTGACGTAACGTCATCATGAACGATTTTTAACGTTCTGTGATAAAATGTTTTACTATCTTATATCTTACTTATATCCAAAGTTCAAGTCATTTTTGTTTTTAATATATATATTTAAGTTAGGCATTAACACCTTACAGACACTCACATACACAACACTGCACCACTAGCTAACGAGGACAATTAATGTATA
>JANTOQ010354241.1:0-21854 GCA_027564595.1 Bythotiara depressa
CTGATTTTCCGGGCTGCTTGGGCACCAGAATACATCTCATCTGTCCCTGGGAACTATATATTCTTAATGGCACATAGATGTTGTAATGTTAGTGTATCCAATAAGATTAACGCAGATACAAGTTTGTTGCAAATCAACATTCTTTATTATGAGGTGTGTATACTCTGTCAAGAGCATCCATGACCAGAAACTTAAACTCATGATAACACAGGGTAGTGCCTTCTTGAAAGGCATTTAGCATTCAGAACATCTGTACATCACACATAGTTGCACATATTTTCTTTTCTTGCCAACACTATAAGTATTCATAACAATATGATATATTTATCATGTCATGGACCTGAATGATTTAAACGTTGGGCTGTTTCGAGAGAAACTTCTCTCATCACCAGGCAATGAGATTGTCGAAAAAATCTTGTTATATACACATAAAGAGGATAGAAATTTAATTACTTCACACCTCCACGGGAAATTGCGGACGTATAAGGAACAAATTCCTGTATCAGATAAAGATAGAAAATTTCACACCTCTATGGACAATGTTTTCAGACGTAAAATTGGCACTGATGCATAATCAATCTGTCAATTCCCATAGCTAGTTATCACCATAAATTCCCGTAACTAGTTATTCCCAACTAGGCCTTTAGTCAAAGCTGGTATCCATATGTCTGGTACATTATATGAGATGCTTTTAATATGATTTTCGTTACTCATTGAGTGGATAGTTTCGTTGATTTTCCTCGCAACCATATTTTGTTCATGATCTATTACACTCATGTTATCCCAGTCGAATCTATGGTCAAATTTAAGTACTGTCAGTGATGTATGAATGATGTTCATGGTAGGTTGTTAAGTTCTTGTGTCAGCCTAACAGACTGTTTAGAAGATATGAGAGCAATCAAAGACCTTGTTTCATAAGGTTGTTGCAATCAAGGTCCTTGTTTCATATGATTGTTGCAATCAAAGGCCTTGTTTCATATGGTTATTGCAATCAAAGGTCTTGTTTCATATTGTTGTTGGAAGGAGTATTTGTGTGTAATAATATTTCTATTATGTTCTTATTTCTTCTTCTGTTTTGTCATATTTTGCTCTTCTTTCCATTTATTTATTTTGTTCCAGTATTTTATCTTTTCGGAATGACACTTCCTCTTTGCTTCTCACTGTTCTGTGTTTTCCTACTGCTGCTTCTATTTTCCTACTAGTACTATTAATATTACCCATTCAGGTTACTAATCTATGTTCTTGCTTTTTCTTGTTTTTCTTCTTTGTTTTCCTAATTTTCTTCTGGTATTAATGTCTGCATCACTATTGTCAGTATGTTCCAAGACATGCTGATGAGACCTGTTGCTATAGGGTGAAACAGTCTACCAATATCAATTTAAATGTCACAACTAATAATAATCATTTTGCATATGGCTCATTAGTGCATGAAGGTGCTAGAAAGACAACAATTGATGTCATTAAGAACTAATGGGACTTATAAATCACTAAAAACAGTTGTAGAGCATGAATGTTACAAGATCAACTGATGGCCAGGTAAGAGTTATGTATTAGTTAATGTAGTTAAAATTTCAGTGCCAAACATTTGTAATGTTGTTGCTATGTTGTAGCTCCATTAAATGGCAGAAATTAAGACCTTGTAAGAGTACAGAAAAGGCAATTTAGATGTGCAAATAAATGTAATGTAATGTGTATAGGTTTCCTTCTTGGGGGGTTACCCCTAAACACCTCTACTGCTTTTCATTTGTACCTTCAACACTCATTGCTTTTAACATGTGAAAATTGAGACTAAGGTTAAAGAAATTGCTTGATTCCCTGAAAGTGATTTTGTTAGTATTAAAAGGGCCTGCTATAGACAAATGCATTTTATTATAAATTCCTGCTATAAACAAATGCATTTTATTATAAATTATTATATGACAATACTGAAAATAGTCAGCATTATGAAGAAGGCAGCTATCCATTTTTTATATAAAATACATTTTCAATAAAATAAAGGTTTTTGAGAAAGTTATTTAATATAGATTGATGTGAAATTTGCTTCTATGTGAAACTTTTTAATAGAGTTATCTTCCTGCTGCAGCATATGGCTGATTCTTTGCCAAGTATCATAAAACCGAGCAACCAGTTAATTAATAATTGTTTACAGCTTGTTAAAAAAGTCATGTTTTAATAAAAACAAGGTGGAGCAAGGTGAGAATAAAATTCAACAACATCCCTGGGCTTTGAGCATAAGCAAACCATAATCTGAGAAGGTCCTGGAAAGAAGGTCACTACATTTTCTGAAAAATACTCTAAAATATAGGATAGATGTGGACAGGAAACCATGAATGTCTTTTCTTGAAAAAACCTCACTGACAAATTCCCAAAAGGTACCAAATCTAGAGGTATGGAGGCACGATGTACAACCATGTGGAACAGCAACAGTCACTTCAGTGTCAAACCAACATATATTCAAATCTTAAGTCATCGGTTAATTAAAAGTTAACTTTCTTAAATCATTAGTAAACAGAAGGTTTTTGTCTCATTGAATGTTATTTTGGTAATTTGGCACCTTTTTCATATTCTACCAGCATTAACGTTTTCTTTAATTAATACATATGGTAATCATTCAACACATGCTTTCTTCTTTTTCTGCAAATCTTTATTTATTTTTTTAAAGTGGAAGTATATGAAGTATTGAGGTATATGAGGCAGATGAAGTATTTTACTGGTTTTTCTAATTATTTGCTCATGTTGCTGCACACATTAGAAGTAAGGTAGCAAAAAGGTGTTGTAGTTAAATTGTTCAAAATGATTACTTAGTTTGTAAATGTTTGTAAACATTTACTACAGAAAAACAAAAATAAATAAATAAAGAGAATAATACATACCATTTGATAATAAACAATAAGATGATTAATATATCCATAATCTTCTTCCTGAAGTATACAACGACATATACCAGGATCAATCTCATCCTAAGATAAACAAGAAGCGCTGTGCACTTGAACATTTATGGCTACTGAAGACATGTGATTGTAGAATAGACTAGTCTCTCAGTCTAACAGAGGGTAAAGTGCCATAGACCAGAAAATCTGAGAAACTAAGAACTAGTCTACTGTGACTGGGATGGAGGTGAAAAACGTATATAAAAAAGCTATAAAGTTATGTACTTGTCACGCTTATGACATCAATTCGGACAGGTGGCCATTAGTGGATATAAGGCAAAATAAATTTGATTGTCAGAGATAAGAACTTTTTTCATAGCAGTGAATTTTTTTAAGTTACTTTTCATTTTTCGTTTCTAGTTTATATCTGAACATTTACAACACTTTAATTATTTGCTGAGGTACATGTCATTCCAAAAACAATATAAGTAATATAAGAAACATTTTTTACTTGTTTACAAATTTAAATTGTATAGCTGCGTGAAGTCTGAAGAAGAAGAAGAAGAAGAAGAAGAAGTATTAAAAGCAATATTTAAAGTAGACATTTCTTATCATATAAACTGGATCTAAGTCATCTTCGGGGTAGTTAATTGTCTCACCAGGTTGCTTTATCCTAAGTTTTCATCTTCCCAAGATTGAAGTTCGTACGACCATTGCAAGTTACTTTTCAAAACTTTCTAAAACTTTTATTGTGTAAACGTAATCCACACACATGGTCAATTGTTTCATTTAGATTGTCTTAATTAATCATCTGGCCAAGTTTGAAGTCCATACAACTAGTGGATGTTACTTTTCTATAATCGCTAAAAAGTATGCCATATAAACAGGGTCTAAGTATTTGATGACATCATTGGCGGACGTGGCCAGCTGTCTCATTCAAACTCCATTGCCTTAATTAATCATATTATGACCAAGTTTGCAGTCCTAGAATTCTAAAATTCTATGAATTGTATAATCTAAACAGAGCCTAAGTATTTGATGACATCATCAATGGGCATGGTCACTTGTCTCATTAAGATTACATTGTTTTAATTATGACCAAGTTTGAAGTCAGTACAACTAGTGGATCTTACTTTTCTAAATAATTTAAAAATTGTATTGTGTAAACTGGGCACACGTCAAAAAATTATGTGATAGATTGATAGATAGCCAGGGACAAGCGTAGATGAAACAACAATGGCAAGGCCATCGATGAATGAAGAGTCATTCAACAATAATACCAAAACCTGGCATGAAACAACAAAAAAGGTTAAAAATAAATAAGGACTGTTATGGTCAATTCTGCGTCATGCTATAATCAGAGTACAGATAGGGGTCACCAAGGTATTCTTGCATGTAATTCACAATCTGATTGCTTCATTGTTACATTTTAACTGACAGGTCTAGGAATGGTTGTGATTAAGAAATCCTTTTATTCACATATATTTTATTAAATTCTATTGTATAATTCAGAAGATTTGATTGTTAAGAATTAAGTAATTTAGTCTAATCAAAATGTATATAGCTGTTGACAAACACAATTTTTATCCTTAATATTACTGTCTAAGCTGTGAACAAGAAGGATTTTCAATCTTCATATTACTATGTACTCAATGCTTTGAGAGATCCTCAAAGGTTCAAAGACATAAAAATAATTTCCTACTTGTTATTAGTTGATTATCATGAGTAAGTGAGAAAACAAAAGTAATCCCAGAAATGTATTTATACTAGAATTGTTTCAGTACAATTAGCTATTCAGGCTGCTATCATTGAAATCAAAACCATGAAAATGATGGAATCCCTCTCTTAAGTATAACAATGCCCTTTTTTCTTTATAACAAGGCACTTTTTCTCTTTATAACAATGCACTTTTCTCTTTACACAATCATATTTTGATTATTTTAAAACTAAGGACATGCTAAATATATTTCCAAGCATAAAGTTTAAAGTTAAATATCCAAGTACACTTACTATGTACTCACAGCTTCTCAATGAAACAATTAGCTTTTAAACCTATTATAACATAAGTTCTACAACACAAAACACCATACACATTTTGCATTGTCAACAGCCTCTTAGCTGCAAAAACAAATAATGGAAAAATATGTATGAAGTTATGAAGTATGAAGCTTTACAATATGACATAATTGTGCTGACACATACATTTTATATCATGAGCTTCGAGGATGCATATGAACAATAATAAAATAAGGTAAACAAGATACAAATTGTCGCAAAGCAGAAACAAGCATAATTTGAGTTCAGGTTCTTGATATTCGTATGCATATTTGCATCTCAGTTAGATTTTTGTTAAAAGGAGGTGAATGCATTCTATACCATAACATTGATAACTTCATCTAAGAGATCTTTAATAGCAGTAAAATCTTCATGGACAGCCCAGTTCCGTTGTTGTGAGTCTTCCTTGTGTGCAGTCAATTTATCTAGAACATCATAAAAACGTGATGCATCTTCTTTTGCCAATGAACCATGATATACACCCTAAAATAGAATGAAGCTACTGTAGAAATGTTAAACATTGCAAGACAGCTAAAAAGCCAGTATCTTTTAATCATAACCTACATCGACTGGTGCTTTTTGCTTTCTGTGTTATAATTCTAACCGTTATACATTACACAAAAGAATTGAACTGAAGATAATAATAACATAATACAGATAATGTTATATTAGACCTCGCTAAAATGCTGTCCTGTTATCATCACCATTTCCATTTCCATACTCAGTCAGGTTTAAGTATTGTGTTTAGATTTTTTGTAACATACTATTTTATTTTCCATTATACATGGCTGTTAATAATATTCTCACACAAAGGAGCATGCATTATAAAGTTTGAAGAACTGTGAAAAATAAATACACCTCAAATAAGCACACATAACCTAAAAGTAAAGACTGGTTAAAAGTAAAGACTGGTTAAGGGAATAATTTGTAACTGCGTTGAAATGTTAACAATAGCAAACATAGTAATTATTATGTTAAAACATCTATGCAACGGATATAGCATTTATTAACTTTTGCAAAACAAACAAAACTTCATGCCCATTACGTTATTGCCACTATTTATAGTATCATAGCTAAATGTTATAGGTTGAAAGCCTCATGTTGTGTTAGATCATGGTGCTTACTTCTTCAGTTTCTATGTAATTATTATTATTAAATTATTATTAATTGGCTAGTCCTCAAAATTTAAAGGAGTGGTTCCGGGAAAAAAATTTGATATCTAAAAACAAAAAATTTGGATTCAGCACCTAAAATTTGATAAAGACCAATTATTTTCTTATTTCTTGCGATTTTCTGTTTTTAGCAGTAACTTTTTAATTTTGTGGACCACGCAAAAGCAGCTATCAAATAAATTTTGTGACGTTACAGTTCAAAAAATCTTAAAAGACACACAAACGAGAAGTTTTAAACAGGCTCTTGAAATAAACTTTATTTAGCAGTAATTTAAAAAATATATCATGTTATTCTGGTGACTTTAAATTTTAACATCATCTGGGGAATAAGAAAGCTCACTTTCCCTTCTTCGAATTATGAAGACCAAGAAGAAATATAAGAAATATCATCTTCCCTCATAGGCTTGCAGCCGTTTCAATTTGAACCCAAATGAGTCATAGAAACTGACGATTCTGAAAAATATATATATATACATATATATATAAGAATTCTACATATGAACTTGTGAATCTTCCATAAAAACTTCATCACAGTCATTTTTTCTACTGTACGTGATCACACAAGTTCTTCATGGTTTGCTTTTATTCCTTATTGCACGTTCTCAAAATAAATTATGTAAACTAATTTATATACTGTAATAAAAACTCACACACTCATGCGTGTAACTTATTATCCGACACACTAATCATAATACAATCTATTTTAGCTAGCAGGAAAATGTTTTCAATTTTAATAAAAAGAAATGAAGAGAAAAAATAGATGTGCAATATATATATTCCATCACTATGTTTTACAAATTTTACTTTCTTAAGAAGTTTCCTTATGAAAGTTTCCCTATAAATGTTAAACAATCAAGTAACGAAATTGTATAATAAGTAAAATGTTTTACCAATTCTACACAAGGTCAAGATAATCAATCATCGAAAATTCAATGAATTTTTATAAACAAATGTTTTGAAGAAGCAGAAAACCTTTAAATCGATGTAAGAAATACGAAGACATAGAGAATCTTCTAATCTTGTTCAAAGCACTGCTAATCAAAGTGTAAATGACAGATTCTTATACTGTCATCTTTTGGTGTTTTGCTCTTTTTAAAATATTCAACCATATTTTCTTAAATTTTTCATCTCGCGGAAGATGGTAAAAGCTTTTTCTTCTTTCTTCTTGCTGCTTGAATGCTTTTGCAATCCATGACAACAGTAAATCATGGTACATTTATCTCATTTTACCTATACATAATTTACTCTACAAATGCTAAATTATATATCAGGTTTTCACTAACAACATGTATACAGCATCTCCTCATGAATGAAGTTTGTTGTCAATGATGTCACATGAATTGTCTACAGCTCATAACTCAAAATCACATCTTTCAACAGCTTAAAACCCAAATGTTAACAGTAATTTTAGGGGTGTACGAGTGTTTTTCATTTCACAGAATACGTTTTCTAGGCTAATTAATGTGTACTGAATCCAATTTTGTTGAAATTTGAAAATGTGAAATCCACAGGACCACTCCTTTAAAACAAGAGCATTTAAATGTCATCTTAAGTCATTAAAATACACACAATAAAATATACATACAATGTAAATAATATCGTTTACAACAGTAAGAATGAGTAAAATACAAACATACTAAATTTTCATCTTCAATGTCTTTCTCAATCTTTCTAGTTATGTAATCTATATCTGGTATTTCTTTGCCAAGGTTGTATAGCACTGAACGAACAGCTGCTATAGCTTTGTTGAAGCTTATTTTGCATCTGAAATATATATATATATATATCTATCTATCTAAAAAGCAGCAATCCGCAAAAGTTAATTCCCATGAAAAATAACTTTTAACCCAAAACGTTTTGCTCTATGGAATTGCCGGTGCTATTGTGGTGTTAAACCAATGTTGGAATAACGTTGACACTGTCTTTGTTAGAACTGTGTAATATCTTCACTGAAATTTCTACACAACACGATGATAACAATAAAAATACACAATCAAACCCACTTTATTCCCACGAAAAACCTAAAAAGCAGTAATCTGCCAAAGTTTTTTCCTGTGAAATTTTCTTAAAATCTCCAATCATGAAAATTAATTCCAAAATTTTTGCTGCATTTTTTGGACCACAAAGGTTTCTTCCCACAAATGTTTCTTCCCTTAAAGTATGTTGACTGGTATACACAATTGTATAGAGGAATTTATATATACAAACTATGGATGTATCAGTTGATTTATGACACCATAGTCAGAAACTTTACTCTGGAAACCTGGGCAATCAGTATTAATTTCTTTATGGCATGTTGAAACACTGCCACAGTTTTGAGTGCACAAGTTTCTAGACGAAGTAAAAAGGGCAAAGTGGATTTTATTAGGTTGATGTTTGATCATCGATGAGGAAATATCAAAAAATGAAAAGGAGGTTGAATGTGGTTGTAGAGGAAAATGAATATTACTGCTTTTATCCATGTATTTGTAAAGCACAAAAAATGTTTTCACTGGTAACTTTAATGCAAATATGTGCATGGTGTTTTTTTGTTGTAGGCTCTGTGTTATCAGAGATTTAAAAGTAAATTTGTGGTAAAGATGGACATGGAGGAAAAGTAGTGACATTGTCAAAAACAGGAAACAAGTTAAAATCTCAAGATCAATACAAAAACCAGTAACCTTAGAAATTATAACAAACAAAACAGTAGTAAACAAGAATGTAAGTAATTGATTTATTGTGCTATGATTAATTTTCCTTATCACATGTGCCAAATCTGTTAATAGAAACCATGCAGCAACACAATGTGATATCTGTCATTATTGGGTTCATATTAAATGTAACAATCTTAACAAAACTTGACAATGAAATACTGAAAAAATCAAATGAAACCTGGTTTTGTAAATTTTGCACTGTTGATAACCTTTTAGCAGTCTCACAGACCAACAATTTTTTATATCTGCAATAAAAGGCATTGATATAAAAGTTATGATACAAACTATTAATATACACAATAATAATTTCTCAACACCCTCTTCTCTCTCTATTAACAATGACTTTACAATGAAAGGGCATATTGTAGCATCAAAGGTCATGGGTACATTGTTCCTACGAGCACTTTTGACAATTAACATTGTAAACAAGGCATATCTTTCATTCAGACCTCCCAATTTAAGTGCATATTTGAAAATTGTAGCAACCCAAAATGGGGCATTGCCTTCAATAGTTAAAAGCAAAAAAGATCTAGAGTGTCCCCTGAATGGACCGAAGCTATTGTTTTAATGATTACTTATCCTCTATTGCAGAACAATTACAACAAATAATTTACTCATCCAAAAATAAATAATGATCTTTACCTCAAAAACCCAAATCAACATACTATTATTTTGTTTCTCCAACTGAAATTGAATCACTGATATAAAGTTTAAACAAGAACAAACCATCTGGACCATTCACTAGTCTTCCAACTTTTATATTTCAACTAATTAG
Source organism: Bythotiara depressa (assembly GCA_027564595.1). Taxonomy (NCBI): domain Eukaryota; kingdom Metazoa; phylum Cnidaria; class Hydrozoa; order Anthoathecata; family Bythotiaridae; genus Bythotiara; species Bythotiara depressa. The sequence continues at coordinate 9,566 of JANTOQ010354241.1, forward strand.
ACACATTATTATTACCACCATTATCTTTATCCCAAATAACTAATAAATAATTAACCTTTTATTTTCTACAAATATCTCTTATCATTATAATCTTAAAATTGTTAACTTACTTCTGCTTACAAGAATAATACAGACCAACAAGAATAAGGGTTCAAATTACAGACATTAACAGATTTTTTGAAAAACTCATATTTGAAAGATTATATAGATTTCTTTCAAATAATGATGCATTAACTATATAGCAATACTGAACAATAAGAGAATCATGTAATAATAACTTGTGCAAATTTTATAGATCTACAAAAAACTTTTGTTACTGTGGATCATGTTATCCTCCTAAAAACACTCGATTGTTATGGTATAAGAGGGATTATACCTATGTTTAGTATGGTTCAGGTCTTACCTTATCAACAGAAAATAATTTGTTTCAATTAATAGGTTTGACTCAAATATGCAAAATATTACGCACAGAGTACCACATGGTTCTGGTCTGGCCTTTGTTATTTCTTATTTACATCAATGACTTACATAAAGCAATTAAACACTCACTTGTACACCATTTTGATTATGATAGAAATCTTTTAAATAACAAGTTAACTATGTTTTTTGTTTCTTTACAATTGATTAAAGCAAATAAAATATAACTTAATGTTAGTAAAACTGAGCTTATTTTATTCATACACCCTAAATATAAAATTAATTATAACATCAAACTAAAAATTAATGGCAAAAAACTATTTCCTTCTAACTATCTCAAATATCTAGGAATTTAACTTGACACATATCACTTATGGTAATACCATGTAAACGAAATTACTACTAAATTATCTAGAGCAAATAGTATGCTCTCTAAAATTAGACATTTATGTTTCTTATAATACATTTTTAATAATATACCATGGTATCTTCATTCGCATCTTAGGTATAGCTGTCAAATATGGGGACAAAATTATGATAATTCATATGTCAAGTAAAACAAAGTGTTAAGAATAATCCACTTTGCTCCAAATAATTATCCTGCAAAACCTTATTATAAATATTCAAATATTCTCACCCTTCTTGTTTTATGAGGGTTTGAAAATCTTCAATTCCGACGATTACGTTGGCGTAAGTAAAATAATAAACTTTCTTTCGTGAATATTTTGCCAACGTAACTAGCCAGAGAAATATAATTACGTGCACGAGTCCTTTGAAATAAATAAAATAAAGCTGAGGAAAAAAACTTAGGTAAGTTGTTAATTAAATCCATGTTTTCCAGCCCTTGAAATTCAAAGGTTTATAGATTGGCATGTAAGTGCCAACCAAATCCGGCAAAATTTTGCCGACCTAGGGTAAAATTAAGGTAGGCAAAGCCGTTTGGAGGTCGGTTTAGGGTCCACAAATTAGTTTTTTTTCTCAGCCTCAATCTTGCTTACGTTAAAATGTTAATTGAAATAAAATGTCAAAAATCATTTATTATTCTATTATCTTTTTCTTCTTCAAGTCAATCAGTGTAGCAGGTCATGCACGTGCCACTATAAAAAATTCCCCAAAAGAAACACTCTTCATCGTGGCCATTTACAAAACACAAAGAACATAATAAAATTGGTTGCAAACTTAAAAAGTTTGGTATAATTTTAATATTAAAATTAACTCTCAATATGTATTTCTTCTATTTCAATGAAAATTAAGTTTGTTGCTCTTAGCACTAGATAAAAAAATTAGTTAAATAAATTAAACACTCCAGAGAAGTAAGTCAACCGACGCGTTTGTCATTAAATAGAAAGATATGCACGCGTGACTCAGGGAATAACTTATTGATGTCTAGACAAAAATATGGAAGCATCCTTTCTGTTGTGTTGTTGAGTTGTGTTTCTTATTTCAAAAGAAAAAAAGATTATATCGAAACTTTTGATTTAAAAAATAATGAGAAAAATAAATTTGACTTACACGAGGAGCCATGGTAAAAATATGTAAGTACTTGGCATAAGCATAATTGGTTATTTTCAATTACGTTCGTGTTAGTGATCTAGAACCTACTCTTCCATGACGACAAAAAAAACAACGGTTCGATTACGTACGTAAGCACGTAAGCCAGATTTTCGAACCCTGTTTATTACAAAAATTCCTTTTTACTTGTAGGATCACTATCATAATAATCTACCCTCTTCCCATTCTAATGTATATAATTTGATCCAATATATACATTCTCACAAAACACGCCTAAATAAAAAATGTTAAATAATTCCAAACATTACCATATTTAGCATAAAATAAAACAATAAAATGTTGGACAATTATACTAAAATATCATAAACAGCTAAATTTAGCAACAAAATCATATTAAATATAATAAACAGCTAAATTTACCAACTAAATCAAAACATCAGTGTAAAATTATAATTGCAAACTATTTATTTGAATAAATACTAAAAACTGTTATAATGCAGAAATCACAAAAAATAGAATTAATAATATATGATTATACTGTCTTATATAAAGTTATGAATATAACATTTACGCTTTTAAGGGTGACTAGTCCTAGATTACTACATGGCTAGTTACCCTATCTAAGTATTTATTTACATTATTGGGATAAATACATAACTTACTTACTTGTGGATGTGTTTTTCCTCCCATGTCATATCAAAATAGCCATGTAATCAGTAAAAGGTCTCCCGCAAACATTTTGATAGCAAAAATAAGTACACATACAATATTGAAATAGTTGCTGTTTGTGATATATGTACTCAGGGAATGTCCTGATGTTTGACATTGGTGAAAATAAATACAAACTCAGATAACTGAAGAGTGATCACTAAAACATACTTAAAGCTATGACGGAAGTCATGAGGACTATCAACAGTGATTTATCTAATAAATGTCCAAAAGCATTACCTGGAAAATGGTACAATCTTGTCTGAATGCTTGGCCTAAATTCTAATGCTTCAGAACATAATGCTTAAAAACACAAGCATTCTATACTTTTATAATCAATTAATAATGTTCACATTATGGAAAATAATTTAAGCATTAAAGGTGTTAAGAAAAAAGTCATTGTTAGTGTTTATTTAATAAACCTTTCTATGTTTCCAAGGTTACAGTATGCTAATATTTTAAAGGGGGATTAATGTTCGGCAAATCTTTTCAACCAATTTAATAAAAACAGACACTAACATAGTCAGAATACTAGAAAAGTAAAAATATATATATTGGGAATTTATTATAAGCCATTTTCCTTGTTCATTTCAATACCATATTTGGAATAGTAAAAGTAAATCTTCCTATGAAAATGCTCAGAGCATGCTGTTCTGAGAAAACAGATTTTAAACAGCAGTAAACAAAATATATTAATCACCCTTTGTTGCTATGTTCAAGCATATTAAATAATAATGTTACATTAGCACATTATAATAAAAAGAATCTTTCCCAAACAATCTTTCCCAATTGCTTACTGCTCGATTAGTAACAAAACAAACAAAATATTATTTTACTAGTTATGTATAATCCAGTTTATACTCATTCAGAGTATTTTTCTTCCATTCACTCATGGACTCGTGGTAATTTTTATGCTCGTTAAATGCTTTGTTATTGAATAAAATGGTTTGTTATTGAATAAACAGCACAATATGTAAAGGTGTTCGTTCTTCTACTTAATTAAAGATTTCATTTAAATTCAATATAATTTTAAAATATAGAAACTTTTTGTTTTTATTATCATATTTTATTTCATCTCATTTATTACCATAATTATAATTATAATTTATTTATTTGTTGGATGTGATGAACTATCAGAAGAACGGCCTTCTTCAATTATGTAGTGGTTTTTGTAATAAAGTTGAAAAATCACAAAAATACTAACTGTTTTTCTATCATGGTTTTGGAAGCATCGCTTATAAAACAATGAAGGAAGAACCACACACATGAATTCCATTCTTATAAACAAACAGGTTGACTGGATCAAGGTACAGCACCTCTGATGAACCACAAAGTAAAGGACATGTGATATTTTTAAAAACTTGTGCAATTCTGATGATCTTAAAAGTGAATGAATGAAAATATATTTTAATTATCATATTAAGGTTATTGATTTTTGTATAAATAAATAAAATTCTTTTTTTAATAGAGTAGTGGCTACTTTTCATTTAAGGAAATAAATTTTAATACTCTGGACTTGTTTACACATTTACGCGAAGTGACCGCACTGTCACTTATAAAACTAAGTGCCATTTAAAGGTGCATATATGTCTTCACCCTTGTCTGAAAATGATTTACCAAACCACTGCTGTTTTTGATCATATAGTTACATCTTCATACTTTCAGCCATCTTATGATAATTTTAAATACTTAGTTGTGAGGCTAACAATTTTAAATTCACATTAATGGAAAGTCTTTCCATAGAGCATGGCTGTCCTATATTAAACAGATAAATTAAGTCAAGCCCTTGACACTGTTTTAATAGATTACAGTATTTATTATTATTATAGAATAGGTATTTAAATTATTGTTCTCTATGGATAGTTTATTATGATCATGCTCTCTTTAACTTGACGTGAGTGAGAGCTCTAATAAAGGATGCGCTGGAAAATATTTTTAATTTTCATGTTGCCAATGCCTTAAGATGTCTTACTTCACTGTTTTACTGAGATTTTACATGGTATGAACAAAGATTTGTGAATATTTTCATGCAGAGAATATTTTCTTACATTAAAACCTGGACTGACAGTGATTTTTACATGCCATGAAAGATAATAAAAGTTGTACCACAAATTTTATGTAGTATGAAAGAAGGTTTCTGCTGTTAAAACTTTTACATGATGTTAATGAAGAACTCCTCATTAATGATTCAGATCCTAAAAACAGAACAATATCCCTCTGGGGGATATTCTGGAAATCATAGCATTCCTACTAACAAAAACATGGTAAATTTACTATGCAAACAGATGGTGTTGCCAAGGGTGTCTTCCATTGTATCATGGTAGCACTATGTCCTCTCACACACTAAAGGTTTGGAAACAACATGTGGATGACATGATGACATTTTCCTTATCATAACTTGAGACTTTTAGGATCATGTCAATAAATTTTCATGTACATATAAAATTCACTGTTGAAAAAGAGAACAACATGCTGATAAACAATACCACCACAAATGTCCCAGAAGAAACAAAAATGTTCATCTTCCACATATTCAAGGGATTAGTGCTTCAACATATTCTCCACTTCGGTGTACATTCTGGGTTCTATACAGTTGAAGTGGGATTCTCTATCTGTGACATTATTCTGACTACCAATCTCATATATTCTGAGAACAGATTGTGATAGAATATCTATTCCTGAACTTCCTGTGTTAAAGAATCACATGTTCTATATCGAGGATCTAAGCATCTATGGTTGCTCCCACCTAGGCTTGAGACAGACTCAGGAAGAAATGGCCAGAGTTAGCTCTGAAAATAGGATGGAACTTGGCCTTGCTAAAGCACACAGATAAAAAGGAAAGCTTGTGGAGACAGAAAAACAGGACTCTGCATTCAAGCTTGTCTGTGTAAGAGAACAATACCGGTATCTGGGCAAGAAGCAGTTGTTTGGCAAAGGTGAATCTGATACTACTACCCATGAAGTGATAAAATCATTTAATAACAAGGAGCATAGTATTAGAAGGATCAAGTTGAACAACTGTCAATTGATGCTGCCATGGAATTCTGCCATTGCCTCTGACTTGAGTCTGTTTGAGACTTGAGTCTGTTTCAACAGCTTGACATGACTAAGTTGAGGACAAACTTAAAGTGATTTAAGACGTTTTCTAAGTATAACCTTTCTTTATACTTGGATCAGTGTGACGATTGCATGTTTCATGTACTTGGTGTACTTTGTAATGTGCTCAATCTCGGTAATATCCTTACAGGAAATGATTGAGCTAAAATCGTGTGGAATTTGTTTATCCGAACCATTAACATGTTTGAGCCCTATAAACTGGACATGACATAACAATCTGCTCTGTTGTTATGTTATACCAAAGACAGTTGGGAGATTGTAAAGACACATGATTGCTTTACACCATATATAGAATCAGAAATATATAATGGTCAGCATTGTTTGGTTGGGTGATCAAGAACCATTAGCCAAGGCCATTAGCTTGGGTTTTTGGAAGCTATAGCTTATTCATGTAGTACAATACTACCTGAGGCATAGAGAGAATCACTCAGCAGGTTTATTCCTGTGCATGAATACCTTGTAAGGGGATGCTATGAGTGTGAAGGAGGAATACACAGATAGAAAGGAAATAAAAGCCTTAATTTACAACACATTACCATTTGAGATAAGAGAAATCAATAACTCTTCAATATTTATGGATACCTTGAAGAATATCATTAAGTAATCATTAACAGTAACAATATTTTTTAACTTTTTAATTATTGTATCTTTAGGAATTTTTTAAACCAATGCTTTAAACTATTTTATGTTTTTAACAGTTTTCTGTTCTTGTTTTACACATAAAACACATTGATAAATGTGTGTTAAGCATTGAAGTGTAATTTTTTATCTGGTATATATATATACAGAAATAAAAAAAAACTAGAAAGTTGTTGTGTAGATAGATGTGTAACAAACACCATCCAGAAAAATATATATTATCAAGGATGTCCAATACAACTTATATAAGTTGATCTTCTGTGTTACATTCCTACGTCAAGTTCTGTTTTTATTAACAAACAAATGTTAAAGTTTATATTCATTTTCTATTTTCAAAACGTTTTGTTTACAGATATATTTGTCACATTACTAATATAAATGGCAAGAAAGGTATCAACAAAATACAGTTCTCTTTACTTCTTGTGTATTGTAAGTTTTGCTGCTTGCTTTCTTGTTTTTATATTTGAACAAAACCTGGACCACAATAGCCTGCAAACAGACCTGCTTAACTTTGAGTTTGAGATTGGTGAGTCTGTACACAGGCTATCATCTTCGCCATCAATCCAAAACAGAAGTATAACTCAGCAGTAGGTTGTGCATTAAAATAAATAAATAAATAAATATTCCATTTAATCCTTTCCTGGTCTATTGAAGTCTAGTCGGATGGACACTTTTAAAAGCGGTTATAAATATTATCATATAAACTATCTGTAATGCTGATTTGTTATTTCCTGTGTTTCAAAATACATTAGCAGAAAGAAACTCTTGACAGAGAGAATACAATAGAATAACATGATAAAAGAAAAGATTTCGGATACCTGTAAATATAATGTATAGCTATACAATTTTTTTAATGTGTTTGATAAATATGAAATAATGATATACCTTAACCTGACACAATCAATAAGTTTTTCACCAAGGTCTTCTGGAACATCTCCTAGATTTATAGTTGCTTTAGTTGCTATTGACTTTATTTCTACACTCTGAGTTAATGGAACAATAGATTGGATAGTGGAACCAGATGCAAACGAATCACTTGAATATTCTGATTCACTTATTGAGTTGGATGTTTTACTTCTTGTGGTACTTGATACAGTGTCATATGATTGGTAGTGTTTACCACCAATTCTGCTTTCTTCCTTCTCATTATGAGATTCTTTGCTATTCTGACTTATGAATTTTCCCTTTTCAATTTTTTCTTTGTTTGTTTTAATATCACAATTTGTATCCGTTTTCGTCTTTGAACTAACAATAGACACTACATATGGGTTACAAGTACTTGTAATTGGACTAGCTAAAACACCAACACGGTAGGCAGTAGAAGATGCAATCTTATGATCATATAATTGTTTTGATTGTAATGGACTGATTTCTCCATCACTAATATGAAGATTATATATACTGCTGCTTACACCATCACTGTTTACAGGAGTTGTACTTGATGTATCTATTAAATGCATAAAACAAATTCATTATTTAATACTACATAACAAATCAAGCAACATGTGATTTGAACAAATCTCGTTATCTATCTAATTACTAATTATTTTGTTAATATGAATGTTGGACAAACAAACAACTAGGAAAAAATTGTTCAGCGAAATGTAGAAGAATGATGTTTATTTCAATAAATTCTACTTTAAGAATACTGTATACAAAAAACAAAATACATTAAAAAAATTTTGCTGCACACCATTGAAAAGACAACTAAAATTTATTTCATATTAAAAAATAATAAAAAATAATTTTGTTCAAATGTCAGTAGTAAACACTGGGTACTTATTTTTTAGTAACAATGAGACCATTTTGCTAAGAAGAGAAGATCATTTGAACTGTGTGATTTTTATTTACAAATGGGTGTCTTCCTTTTTAACAAACAAAGGATAAAACAAACTATCAATTACAAATGATTGTCACATAACTAAATGATAAAATATTTCATTGTTTTAATAATCCTAGTCACCATCACTTTGTGAATATCTCAATAATGTGTAAAAGTTATATGAATGTCAAAACAAACTAAACATGTAGAATTACTTTCATTCTTCAAATAAAGTGGGGAAAATGAACTTGCAAAAAAATAATACTGGGAAAATACAGACAAAACAAAACCTTTGTGTGGCAGAGGTGGTGAGTTTCGTTTCACTGATCCTCCTTTCCGACTGCCTGGTACTTTAGGGGCTTGACGTTTTGGTTGTTGTGGAATGTCAGATGATCTGCTCCACAGTGAATTACCAACTGCAATTGCTTTTCTGTTTTTGGATAACATTCTATAACAACATACAATGAACTGAACTTATAACCAGAAGGTTATTATAAATATTCTTTAAGTTTCATGCAACAAAGTTGATTGTGATTTTTTATAAAATCTTGATTACAATATGCTATTGGATAATTTCAAACTATCATAAAATTGAAGATATTATTACGATGATAAAAACAGTACTTGCCATTTTTGAGAGCTTACAATTGTAAGTTTTTTTGGCCAAATGTTACGTTTTTTGTGTAAGTATTCTAATTGAAATGTCTGTTAGATCGATTAGTACATTAAACAAAACAAGAAAGACACATCTTTAACATCTACTGGTTATTGGGGGACATTTTTAGTTGTGCTAGATTTCAGAACAATGCTGTTTTTATAAGTAATATTATTGTAAGCAATTTGCTAAAACGCAGATGTTCTGATAAACTGCGTGCATGTTATAAACACTATAAGACTTTCACTTTTAATCAACACAGTCCACATTGGATAACGTGACTGCTATTTAATTCAAATTTTCGTTAACTCGAGCAATTTTCTTTATCACTTGAACACCTCCTACTTTCCCTTTAGTGTTCGAATTACAGAATGGTCACTGTACATATATGTTTGAGATTTCCCATATAAAAATATAGACAGACCTTTTGATTGGCTTCCCTGATGAATGATGTCCAATATGAAATTAACTAAATCGTTATCGGACCGATACAAGCAAACTTTCTGAGCGTTTTTGGAATAAATAATCAACTTGTTCATGTTTAAATGATGCAATGCTTCCAACACTACGAACATGATTTAATAAAATAATTTTTGAGGAAACATCTAACTCTTGATAAATTAAGTTTTGAGGAAACTAATAATGGCTTGATTTAGGAAAGTAATTTTTAATGGCTAGATTTGATAAAGTAATACTAAGGGGAACAAGAACCTGTAACCAGGTGAACATCTGCTGCCTTGTGCACAGGGCTGGTGGCTATAGTGACTGGTACTCACCAAATGTTGGTATTGAAACAGATCCTATTCGCATTTTCACCTACTCCACATTCAGGATTTTGTTCGGATTTACTTATGATAGAACTACTTAGTGGCTATGGTTGCCTTAGCTTTGAAAGTTACCAATACGAATGCTGGACAGGTGGTCAGCAGGATTTAATGTCTCAATGGTGAATTAGACGTGCTATTGTTCTTGTGTGCACTGTGAAATAACTTTTTTGATGGTTGAAAACTTTTAACTTCCCAGATTAATTCCACGCACAGAGAAAATTGAATAGATAATACGAGAGTGACTATTTCCCTAATGAAATGCAAAAATAAGTGGGAAATTGACGTTTAAAAGCAAACTGCGTCATGCTAGTGTCAAAGTCTAATTTTGCATATTATATTAGGAATTCCTACGAACTCCACATGTGGTACAATTATGTAGTTGGTAACTGAAGGGAAAGTTTCAACCTCGTTTGCAGAGCTCTCAGCCCTCTGCATTTCAAAAACTGGAGGAAAGAAATAATGCTATGGGAAGAAGACTGAGAAAGTTAATCATGAAAGATTTAGTGTCAAAGTATATTTCATTTAAAACCAAGAAGCTGTTTCCAGCTGAACATCTGATGGGTTGATTCACATATCTGTACTTCTAGAAACCACCGAGCTAGAACTAGTTACCCAATGTTCTCTTTTTTTGTCTTCTTGGTCTCCCTTATTTGAGAATGAGACTGGAAATTGTATGCTCATAAAAGGATAAAAATCAAAAAATTAACTATCAAACCCATTGCGATTATAACCATAAGTTCTTTACTTGGATTACATTTGTAAAGGTTTTTAACTAATAATAAACAAGCATTATGAGTGCACGACCTTCCTAAACACCTATCTAGCAACACTTTCCCCATCTTTTCAATATTTTTTTTAGAATTATTAATTAATCCCTGACCTTTGCTGACTTTTACAAATGGCTAGTGACATTATCCGTATTTTGTGATATCTCGCGCATTATAACTGAAATTAAAAGCAAAAGAATTGCTACAAAGGTACCAACTTAAAATTGAATATCTCAAGAACAGAAAAAGCTTTTTCAAGAACTTAAAATATGGTGTTCCACATTTTGAGGTTCTTTAGTTCTGAAACGTTTCAATAATAATGAGACTCACATTTAAACATAGTCTATAATAATAACATATCATCATACATTAAACAGGAAGAGCAATCTCCACTATACTTTCTTTAGAACACTTTCTTACACTACCAACCTTTGTTTACACAGGAAGACTAAAATATGCTGTATACCTTCAAAATATGCTGTATACCTTATAACTAATATATAATATTAGTTCACATAATATTACCAATAAATAGCATACAGTACATCTATGAAGGCAGAAAACATAGGGGACAGTAGGGAGAGTCATGATTGGAGATCAATGTGCTCTATAGAGAGCTATCAATTAACAAAAACTGATCCATAATTTATGGTTCTCTTGTCACACCTACCCCAGTTCTGTTGCAGTTAATAAACCAAATAAATTTTTAAGCTTTTGTTGATAATAACTCAATAGTTGTATTACTGTTTCTTCTTCTCAGTCCCAATTAATTATTAGTAATACTCTGATCATCTCATTTTTGGCTTTAGAAGAACTATGTGAAAAATATGACTTACATTTCTTCTAATTAGTGCAAAGAATTCTTACATTTCCTTTAATGTCTGTTTTTTCCTTCATTTGTGCAAAGAGAATGAATGCAGTGCTAGAACAAGAAAAAACATAGGAACTTTGCAAGGTTACTTACAGAAGGTTTCGTCGTTCTGTTTCACCTAAATCTGTTTTACAAGTTATTTTTTGTTGTATATGTTCAATACATTTGTCAATGGACTGAAGAACGTCTTCCATGCTGATCTATGAAAAATAATAAACAAATACAAAATATTCACAGAAAGAACATTATCAGTGATTTTCCATCACTTCCATACATAATTATTAGACTGTCAGAGGTCTCGTGTAATAACAATTATTAAATTGTTCTTATAAATGGGTTACTGATTAAGTAAGTATTTATTCACTGTAAAATATAAATAAATAAAAAGCAATACACTATAAGTTAATAACTAAATAAAAATATTTTAAACCAGAAATTAAATATAAAAATTATATAAATACATATAAATACATCACCAAAATCAGTTGGGATGACACAATTTATAGTAAACTGTATTTCCAAAAGTGGTCCAACATTTAACACATCAAGGCATTCATCAAAATTAGACAGATAGGGAGAATCTATATTAATAGTAAATGAAAACATCATTGTGCTTATTATTAAGTTCGTTGAAACAGTATTTCTTTAATTTATGTTTAAAATTATTAGCAGTATTGGCAGTTTTTGTGCTATTAGGTAGTATATTCCAAAGACTAGGTCCTAAATATGAAATAACCTTTTGCCCACTAACCTTATTACGTCTGGGTTGTAGTAGTTTGTTTGAAAATGTTCTAGATTGTATATTGTGTTGGTCCGCAGATGTGTGAAAATTTCATCCATATACTTGGGGGATATATTATTTTGTTGTTTGAAATTTTATTTACACATTGTTCAAATCTTTCCCTTACAGGAAGCCAATTTATAGCCTTAAACTCATTTGTTCCAATGTGAGAT
>JANTOQ010354242.1:0-11005 GCA_027564595.1 Bythotiara depressa
TTCACGAAGGCCGCAAAGTTTCGTAGAGAAATGAAAGTTTCCTCAGTTCATCATAAAGTTATTATTGGCTTAAAAAGGTGTGCGTTTTAAATGAAAGAATATATCAGCGACGGAACTATAATATATTCTGAACTTGCTTTTGTTCGGAAGCTGACTATTCAAGCTTGTAAGGAAATAAGTTTTTCGTATATATATTGGCCACCAAATTGAGAAAAGCCATGCACACTTTTTAAAGCCTTTCCATGGTGCGCACTTTTTACGCGCCCTGACTATACGACATGGAAAAGAGTTAAACAAGATAGTTAATCAAGAAAAGAAAATAGTAATGTTCTAAAAGTTTTACTTCGTAATAATTTATAGATAAAAATTTATACAATAAGTTATCTCCCACAGGCTCTAGGCCAGGTACATTGTATGGATTATGTAAGGTTCATAAATCGTGTTCTGATGGCTCTCCACCATTTCGTCCTATATTATCAGCAATAGGTACTTCCACATATAAGCTAGCAAAATTTCTGGTTCCTTTTTTATCTTCCCTTACTTTTAATGAGTTAACTGTTAAGGTGTGCCACTTGATGAAACCATTGACAGCTGTGTTTCTTCTTTATATCAAGATACTGATTATGTTAATGAAATACATTAAAATGATTTCCACTCTTTGTTAAGACTCGCCACCAAAGAATAATTCTTTACATTTAATAGTACATATTACAAACAAATTGATGGCATGGCAATGGGTTCTTTTTTAGGTCCTACCTTAGCTGCAATGCTACTTATATTGAAAACTATATGACACTTGAAAGTTAGAGTATCTGAACATCTAGGAGTTTTTCCTTTGATGGGTAAACGAGTTCTCACTCCTCAAAACAGCGCCGTAGGAGACCACATTATGGAATGTGACCATTTTCCTTACTTTAATGACTTCTCCATACTCTCAAAAGAATCTACTAATTACGTTCTCGAAATCAAGGCAGCTTACTTATACAAAAGGAGAAACCCAGTCTTAATAGAAATATTGCATCAACACCATTGTATTTATATTCGTAATGTGAATATTATATTCAGAATTTTAAACGGTCATTAATTTTATTTTTGTGACCATACATTAACTATGTACATTAATTTTCTGTTTTATACATGATCATGGCTACGGTGTGGCCGAAAGCTTGTGAACAATATAATTGGATGTGTCAATACTTCATGCCTTTTCTTTTTAAACATGATATTAACTTACAAATCTACTGGAGTTGTTATTTCGCACAGTTTTTGCATTCCCAAATGCTTCTAGAAGAGGATTTGATTCCATAATGACTTCTTTTACTTTTTGAACATTTACACCACCACCAGATACTTTAGTTATATAATTCATTATAAATTTTGCATTTACTGTTTTACCAGCACCAGACTCACCACTAAGAAATAAAATTATTATAAGTTAACAAACAGATATTCAAAACAAACAAACAAATATATAACATGTAAATAAATAAAAATAATAAATGGAACCTATTATTGTTGTGTTGTTCAATTTCACTAATTTAAACCTTATGTTGGGTATTTTTGTTTTCATTCACAAAAATATGTAATTTATGAATATGCCAATCTTAATATGTTGAAAATGAGTAATAATTAGTTTAATTATGCATCTGTTCAGATCAAAATATAAACAACAGGACAAGATATTGTCAAAAATCACAGCTAAAATGGAAACAATGAAAACACTAGTGAAACAGGGGACTTTGGAGGTCCACAAATTTTTATGAAAGTAAAATTCGTAAAATAGTGCAATTTGACATTGACAAATGATGAAAATATTATTACTGGGCTTTTGGGCACTTTAATACTTGAGGTTATTATTATTGTTTGATTAAAAACATTCAATTGTATAAAGAAATAATACAAATATTTACAGCACAAGTTGCAAAAACAAAACAACAACAAAATAACAAATAACCAGTAAAACAAACCTGATAATTACACACTGCCTCTCTTGTTCAATCAACATGTTTCTGTACATATTATCTGTTAAAGCATAGATGTGTGGAGGGTTTTCATATGATGCCTGAAAGAGATTACCAACATACCAAGTACTATAGACAATGTAACATAAATGACACTCACCGCTAGCCTGTAAGGATACACTAGCCTGCAAGGATACACTTGAAATTTCTCTCTTTTTCATTTGCCCTCTTATTTTCTAGCTGTAAATTGTAGCACTGCTATGGCATATATATATACATCAGAAATTTGGAATTCTCGTCAAACTATGTTCACGGTGATAACATATTGAACAAGGTACCATATGTACCAAAATAGAATAGAAAAGTGTCAAATGATATAAAAATGGGAATATTTTAACTATTTTATTTTACTTATTTATTTAAGTACTGAAGTCATTGTGGCTTTTCAGAACAGGTAGGTGAGGCAAGGATGGTTGCCTCAAATAAATTGGGCCACTCATGACATATTCTAGCAACTTTTTTGCAAGCAATGCACTTCTTTTTTTTTAGCAGCATTTTTTCAATGCTCATACCACCATGTGAATTTTCTGAATAAAGAAACTTTTTCATTCAATTAGGCCATAGTTAGTTAATCTTCCATTCATCATCATCAATTCTAAGAAAAATGTAGACATGCATGCGGTAATTATTAATTATTGATTATTCTTTGATTCGTTGAAAAAGTAAGTTGGTAATTTCTCCAGAGAAAGGGGGAGGCTTAAAAATTAATTAAAAATTATCATTAGTTATTATTTTTAAATAATGATTAGTTATTATTATATGAATTCATGGTACAATGCCATAATTCTTCAACTTCACTACGACAAATCATAGTATGAGGCCCTAATTTTTTATCTCACTACTTGAATTCATATATATTAATTAATTTTTTCGTGCGCTAATTATATGAACAACAACTACACGGCGCATGGATGAAGATGAATGGGGGATTAACTAACTTGCCACCTTACTATGAATATTCTGAACATTGAACAAATAATCTTTAGCTGGAGCATCTAAATTATTGAACATTCAGATGATCCAGCATGTCTGCCATTCAGTGACCACCTTTCTGACGTTTAGCTAATTCAATGATTCAAACATAATTTAGATGTAGGATCCAAAATCCTGTTTGAAGTAATTGATTTATTTGAATAATTTATGCATTAACTCTAGTAATTTCTAAATTATGTATATAGATTGAAAAGAAGTCAAAGTTAAATTTAGAATGTTAGTGGTGTTTCATTACAAACAAGAGCATCGGCACTCAATAAGAATATTGGGGCATTGCATGAAATAAACACTTAATAAACAAAATAAATCTGTAAACATTTTATCCCTCGGTATGGAAGAGCTGAAAAGAGCTTTCAGAAAGATGATTATTTGAGACAGAACAATATAATAAAAATATAAGGTTGATCCAGGGTCTATTCTTTTCATTGCCAACCAACAACCATATTAAATCACTCTTTTCACACAATGAAGTGTGTCTTGCCTAACTAATTCTTATTAACTCGTTTGGCTCTAAAGTGTATTCATTAAGTGAGACAAACAATATTATTTTTGCTTCAAAGCAGAGGTAAAAATTGTTTATATTTACTGCCTTTGGAGAAATTGAGAGAAATTTTGATCGATCAAAAATAAAGAGGCCAAAAAATTATGTAATGCAATATAGCCATCAACTAAATCTGGCATGGCAAGTGCTGGTTGAATCTGTTAAAGAACCAGATGAACCAAATGACTAAAAGGAATAAATTTCAATATAAATATTTGATATGGTTAATCAATCAATGGATGAAAAGAATAGGCCCTTAATACTGTAACAAAAACAAACACAAATCTTAAAAAACTTACAGCTCCTTGGTACAATTCTACTTCACGATCTGTAAAGTATGGCAAGTTCTTGAATGGATTTATTGAGACAAGTACAGGACCAATGTAAGTCTGTGTTTATTTTATTAAGGTAATACTAATATGTTCGATGTTGCATTCACAACAACAGTGGTGAATATAAAATATTTATTTAAATCTTGAATCAAGTGAGGATACCACAGCAAATATTAGAAATATCATCCACAACAGCCATATTGGTGGAACGTTTTAGTTGCTTCGATCATCATGACCAAATTCACCCATATTTCTATGGGTAACATAGGCTTGACAAGCTGTATAAAAATGCTTGTCGAAGACCATTTCTAGATCTTCAGGGGTTAACACAGACCAATTTCGGTAGCGGTATACTGATTTTGGGGACACTGTATACTGATTTTGGGGACATCATAATTTGGGTTCCCAAAATAAATTTCAGCTGAAATATTAAACACAAATTTATTGCTATTTATTTCTGAAATAAAACCAACAATGTTTTAACAAGCAAAACACCAGAAAAACTATGAAACACCTAATGCACAGTCACACAGTTAATGTCAATTAGGGTCCTTGTTTCTTGCCTCAATGAGCACAACTAATCTTGATGAAAATTGCTGAAACCGACAAGTGTTAAATATGAACTTGGTGCAAGAAAGTTTTGTTTTAATTTCAGTTTCTTTCGGTACCATATATTTTACTGAACGTTTATGAAAAAATGTAAGTGGGAGTAGATTCACGAGGTAACCAAACCTTCCAGAATTTTATGCATAAATATCACTAGAGATTTTCACTAGCAATTTACACAATTTATTGTGTTTCTGTGCTGTGAATGAGGATTATTCTCTTTTAGTTGTGGGAAGTGCAATATACAGCGATCTAGAGCATACTAAAAACTAAAATTGTCTTTGCACTCGGCCCCAACCATTGTGGGGCCTAATGGGAGACACTATACTAAGTGCAAAGTAAACATATGTATTGTACTGCTGCCCAAATTATTTTTCTGTATTAACCCCTGATCTCTTCAGACCACTGATGCTACAATATTTACAAAAAATCAAAAAATTTGCATAATTTACACAAAGTTATATATATGTTTACTTTTTACAATGTTGTAAAATAAGGATTTTTATATGGCCAACAAAACAAAAGAACATTTATCTTTAAAAAATAAATATTTTTTCAGAAATAAAATTGAATCTGTCATTTACTTTGTAGATTATACAAGTGTATTGTTGATTATTGGCTCTGCTGTCCTTACATTAAACATTGTTTCCTTTGTAAAGAGAAAAAATAAGAACCATGACAGAAAGGTAAACTTAACTTTGACTGTGTGCATCATGAAAAGCCAGGAACATAAACTTAAAACACCCCATGACAGTGGCACTCTCATGGAAACCTATAGAAGTTATGTTTGAACAAAGAAATAATTTCTCAACATAAATAAAAAAACTTTGAATGTAATTAGTCTGTTTGTCAAATGTAAAGAATAGGTTTTATATTTTTGAGGTTGTAATAAATTATTATAGTCTTCGACAGAATGTCAAATGAAGAAAATCATTAGCAATTTCTTTATATTTTGTACTTCCAGGAAAAATGAAGTTGGTAAAAACTGGTAAATTTTCTGGCTGTTTATATTTACAAAGATTTTTTAATAAAATATTTGTTAACTCAGGAAGTAGTTATATTCCTTAAAAATTCAATTAACAAAACAAAACAAATATCATGTCAAACATTTAAAAAATATAGTTGACCTTACTGACCACATGTACCTGTACCTTAACCCTATTAGTACTAGGGAGGGGGCAGATCCCCCCCCCCCCTAGTGAACTTTTATTAATAATTCCGAAACTGCTTGAACTTTTAAGCCAAAATTTTGTGAGTTTTCCTACAATCTTATAGCAGGTAATACAATCACTTTGTTTACTTTTTTAAATATTCGTTTCCATTGCCATTACCAGATTATTAACAGGTGGTAACATCAAAATGTTGCACAAAAAAAATAATTTTAAAGTATGTCTTATTATATATCATTTTGTTGGAAATTCTGCGATGATTTCAAAAATGGTACTTTTGTCATCCAAATTGAAACAATGAAGACAATAGGATGACAATAGCAAGACAATGAAAAATTATGTTTTGTATTGTTTTGTGACATCACGTGGTTTGTGATGTCATCAAAAAAAACATTTCATCAAAACGTTCCTTTCATAATAGTTAACAACTGTGCCAAGTTTAAAGATCCTAGTATATACGAGTCAAAAGTATTAAAGAGGGATAAGAAATGTGTATGTTTTGTTTCTTTCAGTATGATGAGTAATTGAAATACTGTCTTCAATAGCCATTAACAAATTTCTTCTTATAAGTCTTGAAGTAACTTCACAAAAGCACGAGTTAAATTACCCTCCTCCATGGTATTTATTAAATTTTATATCAGGATTTGATCCATGTGGAGATGATAGTCATTCCTTATAAATCACACTGACTAAGATTTTTATATAAGACTTTAAAATAATTAACTATAAATTTCAACAATATGAAGGAGTGTTTTACTTTCAAATATCTTTGTATAAATTTTTTAGAGGCTTATATTAAATTAAATTAAAATGGTAAGTGAGGAAAGACAATACATAAATAAATGTGGATTAGTTAACATAGGTAAGGCCTTCTCTGTATTATGAAATTATATTTACCTAAGTATGGATCTTAGCCCAAATAAATACATAAATACACAAAGCATATTATTTTCATATTTCACTATAGAATTACCAGTTACCATGGCAATCAGTATAATGCTTAAATTTATTTTTGTACTTAAAATAATAATTATTATATAATCATATAATTATTGAAGGATTAAGGGAATGACCATTACAGCAAACTGTGTTTTTGTCTGTGGATGAGGAATGACCACTACAGCAAACTGTGTTTTTGTCTGTGGATGAGGAATGACCACTACAGCAAACTGTGTTTTTGTCTGTGGATGAAAGAAGTTTTATTTATTCATTGTGTAGCTGACTGACTACCCACTGCAAAAACATAAAACAATAAAAATACATGTTCTGCTAAATAAGGTAAAATAGTTTAAAACATTGTTTCAAAAACTGCCACACATTACCACATACTGTAATGATTACATAAAAACCTCCTTAACAACAGATGTTGTAACAATACAATTTGTGTAGGCTAACAAAACCACAAACAGAAATATACCATGTATAGGCTTAGAAATTATGTAATATCCTTAAATATCAACATGAAAGGATAAAGAGCATTTATTGTTAATGAGATAACAACACAGTATCTAGTATTTAAGTGTATTAACATATATAATTTAGTTATATTTTCTCTCTTCCACAAAGCCTTGTATGTTGGCGTATAGCAGAAAGCACATCAAGCAACAATTAACAATGGTGAAACAAAATTTAAGCTCTTCCTTTGGTAAATAAACACCTCTTTTGGTGAGGAGTGGAACAATGAAGTCATCAAATATTTGGTTTTGCAGCATCCACTATTTATTATTTATCTGTAAACAATTTATAATTTGGTACAATTTTCAAAAACTTTAATTTAAAACTCAAATATTATTTTAATTTTAGTAATTCTAAAAATAATTAAAAATAAAAACTTAGCACACATAAATTTATTTTGTGTTATTATTATAGTTTCGTACCCTGATTTTTATATAACACAACTTAGAAAGCCTCCTTTATGTAAACTTTACATTTTTATTTCTTCCTTATCCTTCCTTACCAGAAATTCTACTGATTGTTTATTTTGTTATTAGTGAAACAAGCACAGTACAGGAACTTCATGTAGATATAAAAATTGTTATAAAGTTGAATTAAAATCTTAGTAAGACATTTTTAGCCTTTTGCTAGAAATAGTCATGACTACAGTGCCACCCTCATCACAAATTTTCCTTTACCAGTTTTCCACAATTTGTGACAAGATTTATTGTCGATTCACTAAGTGTTTACTAATTCATTTATTTCTGGAGGTGTCGTTAGGTTCACAATCCAATCAATGATCAATTTGATCAATTACCCCAGAATCTCTATTTCTTGTGTGTCCAGCAGTTTATAGAAGTTCGTTATAAAACTTTGTCAACCTTCGGCCAAATTAACCGTTCTCTTCTCACAATGAAAGAAACAAAACTGGTTGATTTAGTTGATCGTGTCTTTGGTAGTTAATTCTTATCAAGTCACAAAGTCTATTGATTAATTGACACAAACAATATCTTCTTTGCTTCACAGTGGAGAGAAAATTAAGGTTTTACTGCCTTGTTTATTTCTACCAAGAGTAGAATAAATTTTGATAGACTGAAAATGAAAAAAGATTATGTAATGCAATAGCTTCAAGAAACCATCAACAAAATCAACTAAGGCAAGAGCCAGTTGAATTGGTTGATCTACCATATCAACTGTTGATCTACCATTATCAACTAAATGTAAAAGATAGAGCACAGTCATTTTATATTTCTCTAGTTGCAAGTAGCTGTAACAGTATGTCAACAAAACCTAAATTTCCATCAGTAAACAATTTGAAGACCATGGGTTCACCACAAAACAACAATTTATTACATTATTGTTAAAACAATGTGATAAAGTCAATGTATTAAGATTTATGCAGACTGAAAAGATACATATATTAAATCATCCAAGTAACGTTTTTTTAAATTATCAACAATGGATGACTCTTTGATGGCTGTCAACAGGACCATATCCTCCACACCACTACTCTTTACATTGGTCTTACTTTGCCAATGATACGTCGGCTAAAAGAAGAAGAAATCATCTTTAACGTCTAATATACATAGACACTTATACTCTAAATAAATAGCATCTTACTTAATAGGCCACCATGGTAATAATTGATAATAACTCACGATGTTCAAAACCTTATTATAATGTTTATGTTAATAAAAGGTGCTTCAAATTCCATTCAACTTTTCAGAAAACAAAAAGGAAATGTTGATCCTGCAATCTTCTGTAACACACAGAAGTAACACACCTTAATGTATTAGTGGAGCTGTAGCAGAGTGGTTAGCAACTTGGAAGTTTAAGTCTTATCCATGGCAGTGTGAAGGTCAACCTCTTTGCTAAATCTATAGCTCATGTTTATATGTTTGTGCAGGGGTTAATACAGAAAATTAATTTGCGCATTGGTACATTACTTAAGTTTACTTTGCAGTTACTATAGTGTCTTCCGTAGGCCCATTATGATTGGGGCCAAGGGCAAAGAAAATTTTAGCTTTTAGTATGCTCTAGAACACTGGATATTGCACTTACCACAACAAAAACCTAAGAAAATAATCCTCATTCACAGCACAGAAACACAATAAATTGCTAGTGAAAATCTTCAGTGATTTATATGCATCGAATTCTGGAAGGTTCGGTTACCTCGTAAATCCACTCCCCTTTACATTTTGTTTTGTTTTCTTCATATATGTTCAGTAAAATATACGGTACCATAAGAAACTGAAATTAAAACAAACTAGCATTCTTTATTTCTATATTTTACTGTTTCCTGCACCAAATTCATATTTAACGCTTGTCGGTTGTCGGCAATTTTCAGTCTGAAAAAGTCATCAAGATTAATTGTGCTTAATCAAGGCAAGAAACAAGGACTGCAATCAACATCAACTTGCATGCATGGGTGGTGTGCTAGGTGTTTCAGTCTTTGTAGCATTTTGCTTGTTAAAAAATTATAGATTGCTTTTGTTTCAGAAGGCAAACTGAAGTAAGTAGCAATAAATTTTGTTTTTAATATTTCAGCTGAAATTTAATTTGGTGCCCAAATTATGATGTCCCCAAAATCAGTATAGCGCTACTGAAATCGGTCTGTATTAACCCCTGACAAGTGATACCTGCAATGAATGCAATATGCGAATGTGCGAATGTGGTGCACTTTTGCGATCCTCCACAGCAATTTTGAATAGAAATGATATTGTATATAAAGATAACTTATTGAAGCAAATAAATAATTCCCTCTGGAGTGCATAAACAACAAATAAAAACATTTCTATTCTATTCTATTCTGATGGTCTTCCTATTAAAGAATTTTATTATTTCTGTCTTGCTTAATACCAGATAAATTCATATAAAGGCCACCTGCCTAGCCATTTTTCTTGGTGAAATTGGCTTTTGACCCAGATTTGAATGCAGTTAAAAATAAATATAAAGTTAGTCATCTGTGAGTGCCACTAACATTCATATGAATTGTATACAATAATACAATAATAGTTTTAATGTTTTTAACAATGTTTGGAAAACAATATTTATAAAATAAACTTTGTTTCACTTAAAACAATTTGCTTTCAAAAAGCCGAAAATAAAACAAAACAAACAAACTCAACATAAAGAAAATATTTATTGGTTTCTATTTATGACCTAGAAAATGACTGATCAAGATTTAATGTGGTTAATAATTTACTATATATATATACCACAAATAATACCACAAACTATATCCAATTAGCTATCTTTTGTTTTTAATTAGTTGACTCGATGTTACAATGTGTTTTTGTATGTTAATGACTCATAATTATGTACTCATTTTTAAAAGACCATGTGGCTTTAGTGAAGACATACTCAGGTGTTTTTTATAGATTTACAGCTATTTGGAAATGGTTTGCCAGAAAAAAGGAATATGTTGCATATTGGCAACCAACCTAAGAGAACTTTTCTTTCTGGCAGTCCCTCCAAGTATACATAAAAGAAATGTTTACATTATAGTGAGAAAATTGTATCACCTGTGTAAATAAATAGTGTTTTCCGGAGAAATAAACAATTAATTGACAAACTTTGTTTTATATATTTTGTCAATAAATAATTTGATCCTCACATTAGAGAAAACAAACAAAATAATACTTGAATTCTCTATAATTAGCATTTTTTAGGTACTGTATCACACTTCTTTCATAAGGTAAAACATTGCATATGGATAAATTCTGGAAATACAAAATAGAGGAGGTGGCATTTTTTATAAATGTGGTAAGGGTGTTTTAAATGGAAGAATGATAGGTACCCCTCCACACACTATGATCTTAACCCCTCTGCGCACTATGATCTTAACCCCTCTGCACACTATGATCTTAACCCCTCTGCACACTATGATCTTAACCCCTCTGCGCACTA
>JANTOQ010354464.1:0-12334 GCA_027564595.1 Bythotiara depressa
TTCATGTAACAAACATCATCCAACAAAGCAAGAAGAAAAACATTTTCATGTAACAAACATCATCCAACAAAGCAAGAGGAAAAACGTTTTCATGTAACAAACAGTTTAACATAAATTATAAATTTAGTAATTTTAAAACATGCCTAAATGTATACAACTATCACATGTGAATAATAAATCCAGGCACAAATTAACATTGATGACAAATTCTGGCATTCTGTTTAATAGAATTAATGTGAAGTCAATATCATTGGTTGTTGACATGAGAGGGGTAGATAGAGCTCTCAGCACTGTAAGAAAAACTCTGAATTCAAACCTTGAGTAAACTGAACTCTTTAGCTTGGTTGGTATTCAGTTTCTCTGGGTAGTGTGAAAATAAAAAACCTGAAACCCAGGAGACTGATTTTGATGGGAGCTTGTGTAAAAAATCACCAAAAAATGTTCTGCTCTCCCTTGTATATAATTTTTATTAAACAAAGGCATGCACAGTTGAGATTGTTTGTCTGTGCATTGCTTCAAAACATTCAGTTGGTTGTTTGTTGAGATTTATGGAGCCTCCAATGGAAGAAATGGTGCAAAAGTGGTGTTGATCATTGTGATATGTATTTTTTCCATAGGTGGACATTCCCAACATTTCATGATTTAAGGCTGATGACTGAAAATCAAAGAGTGGAAATTCCTGTTTGAGTGATTTCATTGCAGCATCTATGATAGCATCACAGATCTGTTCATTATTTTTAATGAAGCACCTTTCAACAATTAGATGCAGTTTTGGGATCCACTTGTATCAAGTTTTAAACTGTTCATTATATAAGAAAAAAAAAGAATCAAGTCATTGTTTTTCCACATATTGTAACGAGTTGACTGATTGTTTTTTGTTTGGTTTTGTTGTTGTTTTTTGGGCCAAAAGAGGGATGTGAGTTGAGGGGGGTTGAGACCGCCAAGGACACTATGAAACTTGTTAATTCAAACATTTTGGAGAAAATGCAACTAGCTCTCACCAGTAACAACACCGTAGAAAGTCACTACTTCAACCTATAATGAACATGGGATCATTCAAATAAAATACCCCATGTAATAGTACCGATTAAAAGAGAAAAAGAAAAAGCCAGATGAACCCAATGCTATTTTATGCTGCAGAATACAAAAGATACAACCTGCTTTATGTTGGTCAAGCAGTGAATGAATGAACGTTTTATCAGACATTAGCAGTTATCTCTCATGATATGACCTTGCTGATAGTGGTTGTGATTTCCAAAATTACCTAATCAAAATTATCAGGAAAATGTAGTTTGTTCAGAAAAATGGAGAAACTAAGAAGGCAGATGGATTTTGAGACTTTAGACTACAAAACAATTAGGTGTAAATTCAAAAAGTGAACTGAGAAAAATCTATGCTGCACTATTTTAGTTGTTTACATTTTGTAGCAATTGTTTGTGTTAAACAACTGTGCCTTGAAGAGAAAAATTAAAGTGTTTATTTTAAGTCACCATGTTAATTTGTTGCTCTAAGTTAATACACACTCAGTTCCGTGAGAAAATCTCCACAAATATTGACCTAGTTATTCATTTATTTCTTCATAAGTTTATTATGCATCGTAATTGTCCCATCAGCCAAGTTCTTATTCACAGATCTGTCTTTTTCTACTCATTCTGTCATTTAGCAGTTGTTATTATTCTGGCCATTGGTTTGGTCCTCCAGAACCTTGCACAATGACCTCTCCATGGAATTGAACCCTGGCCCAGGACTTGCATTTGAATTTGATAAGGAGAAAGCAATCTTTAACAGAATTTATTCATTAAATTCAGACAGTGCAGCTGTTAGCAGCTATTGTTACTTCTTGAAATACTACATGGATCTGAAAATTGTCTCACATTATATTATATAATATATACATATATATATATTTATATAATATATATATAATATTATTATACATCTTTATAGCAACATGTAAGCAGAATGCTGAGATAACACAAAACTATATTTATTTATATATATTCATTATATGTTAAAAATTAATTAGCAATTAAACAGGAAATATCTCCATTCTAGCATTTTAATATAACAGATCAATGAGCTTAACATTCCAGTTGGAGATTTTCTCCCCTGAAGATAAAATAATGAGCATACAATGTGACTCCTCATCATTTGTTTACACACCCACTCAAAAAATAATCAGATTATACCTAGCTTCACATTTACTTATATAATATTATCCATGTAATGTTATTATAGTACTAAGAGGGAGGTACATATCCTATGGCATGCAAGCATTGTTTCTAGATATCCCAATCATAAATAGCAAACTGTAATACCTTCATAATACATTCTTCTGCTATTGAAACTATTATAGCAAGAGCGAAGAAACAACAAAACCTTTAACATATAACTGTAAAAGCATGAATGAAGAGACAACAAAACTTTTAATTGTAAAACAAACCAAACCAAAGGATTAACTGATTATAAAATAATATACTAACATAAAAGTAATATTTATTATAAATTTAAAATATTTAGATGACAAACAAGAAAAAGTAAATACAGGCATTCTCTTATTAACAGAAATCTTGGAAATTGTATAAAGAAAACTCCATTTAGTTAGTCATAACTTTACTTCTAGATATTAAATAAATATAATATTTTATATAATATAAAAAAAGTGTTGAAGAAGCACACTTCAGGTAATAATGACATTAAACAATGTGACAGAAGCACGTGTCTGGGAAGTACAGAGAACTAAACCTATGGCATGAAGATATTATTTCAGTAAAAACCACAATGGAGAAATTAATGAAATTCCTTAAAAATACATGAAACTTCCTTAATGTCAGGTAATAGAAATTTCCAAAGATATAACACAAGTGTATGTAGAAAACATTTGCAACAACAGGCAAAAAATATATACATAACCACAACACAAATTAAATGAAACTTAGAAAAAGAAACATAAATTAAAAACACTATATACTTGACTAAAATTAATTACGACAGCATACTCATTAGGACATACCAGTGTCTTCTGTTAGTGGCAATATTTCATTATGTATCTGATGTAACATTTGAAACATTCTCATTACAGAGTGTTTTCATAAAATATGGGCTTGAACATTAGTGGGTCATCTTTGGAAATATCACATTAATAAACCAATGAAGTAGGTACCCTTTAAGAAAATTTCCACTACAGTCACTTTCAACAACGTGATCACATGACCAATTTTTATTTTACGTCTGATGATATATGCCATGTGTTTTAGGACTGGGAGTCAAGAGAAATACTAAATTGAATTCTAAACATCTATTGAGTTACAATGACTTATTTTTCTAAAATTAATTGAAGTAAATATGTAGTGCTCATGTAGTGCTCGAGAATCAAGTTAGTAACAGTAGTTTAAATTAAATTAAATCTAAATTTTATGGAGTATGTCTTACTCGTAAAACAGGAGAATGTTTAATTTGAGTTGACTACTATTATGTGTTAACTGCCATAAAAAATGTCTAATGGCCTTTATAAAGTATGAAATAAATATAAACTCCTTGGTATTAAATCACTCTATTAAAAAATTGTATTAAATTTCATGTTCCTTAATCTTATTGTGACTTTCTCCTTTTCTTTTTTTTCTTTCACTATTTAGTTTTATTTTCTTCTAAAATAACTTCACGTGCCAGGAAACCTTTGAATGCCCTGGAACATACACATGTTACCAGTAAATAGCATACAAATTACTAGAGATGTGCAAGAAATCATACTAAAGTTTGTAGTTAAACTGCAGAACAAATACACATGTAACCATGACATGAATTGATACATTCTAAACATAGAAAACATCGGAAAAATAAGAAGGATGGGATGAGTCACATGCCAAATTAAACATTAAAGAGTTGTCAATTAATTATTTTTCTTTATATTCTGTTTGCGAAATAAAGTTTTAAAAAGTCAATATTTCCTTTAATTTTTGTCCATATGCTTTCTCACATGTTCATGAAAATGAAAACTAAGTAAAATAAATAACAGAGGATCATGCTCTCAAAATGGTAGCATCTTTTGGCTGTTATAAATTATGATGTCATAGCTAATGAAATGCTAATCTTTAGGAAGTCAGTTATTATGTTGAATATGCTATGTGTGAAGACTTAGTTAGGTTAAAATACCATTACATAAGAGGTAGCAATAATTGACAGGAACAATAAATTATAAAAAATGATAGAATTTTAATTAATTAATATTATCAATATAATGATTGCTACAATATTAAATAAAAAAATTTTCAGCTGTAAAAACTTTGTATCCATACAATAATTGTTCCATAGTTCACATAATTATAATTATAAACATTCCTTACCTGTTTTTGTATACTTATTTTATTTATTCTATGTTCCATGTTTTTGTATACTTATTTTATTTATTCTATGTTCCATGTTCTACTCTACATAAATATATATATATCAAAAGACATTTGAGGCTTTATTGCGTTTTATTCCTTTGAAAAATGACAAACATACCATCCTTCCCTATTGACTTACCTGTTTCTGTTATATATGATATCACATCCCCTACGTCACAAAATATTTGACATCCACTTAGTGTTGTTTTACATAGTGATCAAAGGTTTGGTGACTTTAAGCCACTATGTTAATTCATTTCTTGGGAGGATATAACCAATGCAAAATTAAATATGTCAATGATGTCACACTTTCAGTTTAATTAAATCTTTTAATAACTCCTTTTTAAAATTAAAACAATGGCACATACCTTCACTTAAAAACTTTTAAACTATTTAACAAAACATATTTCCTGGGATTTCAACAATTCTTTAGAAGTCCCTCAGTAGTGGAAAATAATATTCTATTTCATAATACCTACCTCATACGAATTTAAATATGTTTTTATTGATAGTGCCTGTTCCAACAATATTGAATTACTAAATAAGTTATACTTTTATAATTTAGATAATTTAAACAAATGTTTCTAAAAGACATTAGATGGAGTTCTGTACCAATAATTTATAATAAAATTTAAATTCAAACAAATTATGATCTTAACTGTAACATGAGAATCAATAAGATTTAAAACACACATAAAACAAAAATGTTACCCCCTGAAATTAGTAACCATTTATCTCTTTTTGTTCTAAATAAATTTTAAACAGGAGGTTTAAGAAATGAATTAAATATGATACTTGTAATCTAAGCTGACAAGAATAAGGAAACAGAACACAAAAGTTTAAATGTAGACTGGATGACTGTTGCAAAAGGTTAAATGTAGACTGGATGACTGTTGTCCTAAAGTAGACTGGATTACTGTTATTAAACTCCTACCCTCCTGTATCATATTTATAAAAAATTTTCAAGTAATGAATAGTACTGAATAGATAAAAAGTATATTATTAGAGTTTCTGACAACCTACTTCATCTTCACCTTCTACTTCATCACTGGAATTAAAGATATAAGATGACAGTATAAGTATGAACTATGTATGCATGACATATACATTGCCATGACAACAGTGAAGTAATATAATATTTTTGATGTACTGGTAGAAGGAGTGTAGTGGGTTGTGCAATGTACTTTATTGATGTACAGGTGGAAGGAGTGCAGTAGGTTTTGCAATGTATTTTATTGATGTACAGGTGGATGGAGTGCAGTGGGTTGTGCAATGTACTTTATTGATGTACAGGGGTAAGGAGTGTAGTGGGTTGTGTAATGTACTTTATTGATGTACAGGTGGAAGGAGTGCAGTGGGTTGTGCAATGTACCTTGTTGATGTACAGGTGGAAGGAGTGCAGTGGGTGATGTAAAGTACTTTATTGCGCACTACATGAATATGGTGACTGCAACATATTTTTCATTTCACCATGCATAGACAAGTTTTAAAAGTTTAATTTTTTTTTACGCTTTTCATAACTGATCTAAATGATTAGTTAACTAATATATTAATTATATTTAATATTTATTACGTTAAAATGTTAAATAATACAATATATATATATTTTCTCTGCTCCATACATTGATCATGTATATACAGTTTATGATATATGTAATACTATATAGAACATAAAAATTTCTACGAAGGAAAGCACACATAAATGTGAACATATATTTTGATCCTGCATTATTAAATATTTCGATGAGATTCTAAAATCTAATATAGCAGCATTTTAAAACGCTGGAGTGCCTGGTTTCACACTCTAAAAATGAAGTATGTATTACTGTGAGTAATTGATATCAAGCAGAGATTCATATAATTATTGATCGCCATAAGCAAAGAAGATTAACTGCAGAATTTTACACACGTAATTATGATAGGGAAGTGAGGGCATTTAGTGCTAGCTATTATTATTTTTTATTCAATACATGATTCCTTGTTGTTATACTTTATTTCCTTTCTTTTATGTATATAGGGTAGAATAGTATATAGAAATATGTTAGTTATGTTTTGGGGATAAAGTGGACTTTCTAAAACAATAATAATTTATAAATAAAACACAACTAAAATATAGTTTAGCATTTAAAAATAATGTTCTGTATTATATTAACTGACAATTAAATCAAATCAAATCATAACAACAGAAGCAATTCTAAAAATAAATACAAAGAAAAAAAAAACTCTAACCAATTAAAACAAAGAAATACAGAGAAATAAAAACAACACTAACAAATTAAAAAAACAAAAGTCTAAATTAGAAACAAAAAATTTATAATTAACTCACCAAAAGTTCTGTTATCTTCTTTAAAACCTTTGTGAACAAAACTTTCAATGTCATTGTTTTGTCCTGTCTACTATTGATAAAACTGTATAGCAGCTGTGTATATGGGACAGCTATAAACGCATGTGTAATCAATAATTAACAATAAGTCTTCCTAAACAAATTGCTACAAACCACAAGCAATATTTGTTTCACAACCATCACATCATCCTCCTCTGATGAAACCACGCACAACACTCCACAACTTCTTAACAGTGTATGTTCATGTGTGTCACAATCATTCAAAATATTCCAACAACTTGTTATGAACAAAAATAAATGAGTAACAGGGATCCACCTTTCTCACCTTATATAAACAGCATATTTGTCATCTCCAAACTTTTGATGGGTGAAAAACAAAGAAATGATAAACGTTT
Source organism: Bythotiara depressa (assembly GCA_027564595.1). Taxonomy (NCBI): domain Eukaryota; kingdom Metazoa; phylum Cnidaria; class Hydrozoa; order Anthoathecata; family Bythotiaridae; genus Bythotiara; species Bythotiara depressa. The sequence goes on from JANTOQ010354464.1 coordinate 7,125, forward strand.
CACAACACATGGAACAATAATTATAAAAAACTACAAAAACAATTTCAAGATGTTTTTAACAGTTATCAGTTAAGGTTTCTATTATTAAGTAAACATAAATGAAAAAAAAAAACATCATCTAAACTCAAACATTGCTTTTAACAAAGACATACTCTGATATAATGTAGAATTATAAAAAACTTAATTTCAGCAATTTGTTAAAATATGATTAACAACCTCATTAAAACATTCTCATAGGAAATAATTATTGTTCTTTGCAGAGAATTGATAGTAAATGACAACCAAACTCACCAGAAGTGAATAATTCAAACTGACTGGATGTCCAAGTTCATTCATGCATATCAAATCAGTACAGACTGATAGGAACATTATTCATAATAGAGGAAATTATAGAAACCAAAGAAAGATAATGCTTAATAATTACCTAATGATTGAATAAAACAAACACCAGAGCACTATAATTTATTGACATTAAATATTCCAAATTTTTATCCAGGGACTTTTAAAACTTGTTTGTAAATAAAACAACAAAACAAAAATTTGAAATTATTAACAGTGGTGTTTTAAAAATCCATAATTCTCTTATCTTCATCTTAATTAAAATAAACAGCGGACAATTATAAATAAATTAAAGCAGTCATTTTTTACACCCTGCAATTTACTACAATAATAATGAACCAGGGGGTAAATATTATAGCAAAAGTAAAATCTTGAGAAGAGGATAGTGTGTTTGTCAGTCAGCAACTCTTTAGGTGGAGGAGTAATGTCAAAAACATATCTTGATTACTCACAGTAAATTCTGGCCATATCATCATTAGATGTTGACACAGGTAATATTTTTCCCTAAAACTGTTCTTGGGAAGCCTTACATTATAAATCTCTTTATAATATTTCCTGTGATACTTACCCCCTTAGTTGAATCAGCTATCAACACTTTGAAAAATAATTATCAGGAAATCAATCATAAACAGAAGTCCTGGTCACTAATATAACTGATTTAGAACCTGTAGTAAACAAACTGTTACAGCAAAGAAAAACAAGAAGCTTATGATTTAGAACCTGTAGTAAACAAACTGTTATAACAAAGAAAAACAAAAAATTCATGAATAGTAATAACAACAATATTTCAAAACCTTTTAAATAAGAACAACAATAACACCACAGTAAAAAAAAAAGAATTTCATAAAAGTAATCCACTGGAAAGAATTACATCTGAGGTAGATTATGAAGAACATAACATTCAAACAAATCACTACCTCTTAATATAAATTATGTTAATTTTTAAAACTTTCAAAATTCTTTTTAATATCCAGTGGGTTTATTTTAATCCAATGAAATCTATTTATCGTTCATTTAGAACTTTTAGTAAGCATAAATTAATCTGTCTAAAAAGATTGGATTAAGAACAAAATATTATTTTTTTGTTATTATTAAGCTAATATGTTAATAACACACAAGGACGTGAAGCAATAGAAACCAGGTATCAACATAGAACATTAGTAGCCATAATAAAGGCAGAGGCCTGGTTGCTACAAACAACTCATTTTGCTATGTGTATTTAATAATGTGCCCATAAAATTAACAAGAATAAAAAATTAAGTAAATAAGAAAATTCATTTAATTATGGTTCATCCATTCTACAAAAGAGCTAAAAAATTGATTGCAACTTTTATAATTATTATTAAATTAGAACACAGATCAGATTAAATAATGGAAAGCAATTTATAAATATAAACCAGATAATATTAAAGAGAAAAAATAATGGTTTTCTGTACTCTAAATTTTATTTTGAAATAATATTACACTTGAGTAAATCTTTGATAACAAACTAACATGCTGAACAGGCTAGTTCTGCACTACATAGGCTAGTTCTGCACTAATATCTCCCCTTCCACAATGAGAGATTTTTGCTACAAATAAACACCAGTTATTATTCTGAAGACCGTAATTTAATAACGAAGAAATTTATAACAAATATAAGGCCATTCATAGTTAATTGTTCATTCATAGTCAATTTCTAATTAAATTCCACGATGTGGGATGTGGTGATTACTTGATTATTTCTTCAAACTTATAAATTAAGTTTATACGCATTATTTTTTCTTTCTTTATACTTCAAATAATGAATCCACAAACTACAGTTTCCATAAACAAACAGGTTGTCTTGATGCTGTAATGTTTATTTTACAACGTTCATTCATTTTATAACAGTTCCAGCTGGCATGGTGATTATACCTGCCAGTTATTTTAAATATTCTAAGAAAAGACACTTATTTCCAACCTCCGGAATGACGAAAGAACAACTAACTCACCCATGTTCTACACATGGTTCTCATGCTATGCAAACTACCTCATGCTTACTTAACATAATTACCTCGTAAATTCTCTGCTGTTGCTTTTTGGTGAATGTATTTTTGTAACCAGTATGTAAAAAATAAGAAATTTCTTGCTTCAACTTAAAAATCTCATATTTAATTAACATTAGCTTCTTTATATAATTTGTTATTCCCAAGATGTGTTTTGCCTGTAATAGAAACCAGGCATTACATCTTTTCTAGTCATGGCAATCAAATTTTTGCACGTGAAACTGTCTAGTACCGCCATAACAAGTCACTTGTAAAAAGTCACTCATGGTAGATTTTTAGGCTAGACAATCGTAGTAGCTGCAGTAAAAAGTCACACGTGACAGCTTTTTTAAGATTGTAAATCGTAGTAGCTGCCATAAAATCTCACTCACGACAGCTAGTTTAATCCATAAAATCGTAGTAACGGCCATAAAACGTCACTTATGATAGATAGCTTTATTAAGCTATCGTTAAGCTACTGTGAGTGACTTTTACAGCCATTAACTACGATTTTCTTTAGAAACTTATTACAACCACTACCATGACTTGCTAACTCTAGAAAGATATCATGCGTGAGTTCTGAACGTAAGATTTTGGAAATCTTTGAAATAACTGAGCTCCTTAGCCTTGGTTGCATTCAGTTTAGTGGGTAGTGTTACAATACAAAACACAGGAGTATCTTAAGGCTAGATCCACTTACTTATAGGATGCTGTTAGGAAAGTCTTTATGTCTAGTCATTGTCTTACCTAAAGAAGAAAATGTGTTTGCTTTTTCTTTGTTAAAGTTAAACAAATTGTTTTAAATCTACAACTAAAATGTTTTCTGCAGGGAAGATTTTGAGGATTAGCAATCAAAAAAGGAATAAATAATTTTGTCATGAATGTGGAGAAAATTAGCAAAAATTGAATAAAAATTATAAAACATGCAATCGCAAGCACTCCTCCACACATGTCTAACAAATAAATGATGTGCAAATGTCTGCACATCCATCTAAATCCTTTTTTATTGTGTGTTACGCTAAACAGTAGGTAATCCTTCCAAGTTTTCAGCCGTCATGATTTAATTATTTTCATTGGCAAAAACATTGCTAAAAACCTAATTAACCAAACTATGTTGGCAATTGCTGAGGGCTTTCTCAGCAAAACTACCAAAGATTATGTTTAAAAATAATAATGACTGCTCCTTCATTTTCTTACTCATTAAAATACCTGTCAACTACTTTTAAAAGTTGTTAGAAAATAACCAATGAGTAAAAGACTTTCATGAATGAATGAACAATTCACTAACAACATGTTCTACCTGGTTCTTATGTTCTACATAACTACCTCATGTTTACTATACATAACCACCTCAGCCCTTTTGTACAATTGCTTTTTAGAACACACATTTTCATAGCCAGCATATGAAAGAAGAAACTCTTACTCTTAGCTTCAACATAATAATGTAATTGAGATTAGCTTCTAACATGTATACCCACTTGTGCCCTATGATAGTATGGAGTGCATAGAAACCGGGTATTACATCTTTTCTAGGAAATCATTATATATGTGATGTGTGTATGAAGAACATGTCTGGCAATTTTTAGATCAAGAGGAAACAGAAAAAATGTATTTAGACTTTTTAATGTTTTAATGCTACATCTAAAAGATATAAATTGAGACACCATTAAATATAATTCAGTAATAAGAAGATGCTGTTGTTTTTCTATTTCATAAAAGGAATCAATTATCTATAGGATGTAGAACATTCTGGGAGTACACCAGTCACCTGGAGACCACTAGGCACGCTAACAACATGGATCTCCTATCCATAGGATCGATCAGTCTCCCTGCATGGTTGTCATATGCTGCTTAGGGTGTCACCACCCTTTAAGTATCTTTGAGTATCACCACCCAGTGCTAAGCTATAATACTAAACTTCAGCCAACTTGCCGGAAAATACTCAATCTGAGTTGCGCAATTTGCAGACCTACCAAAATCAGGCTAATAATGCCAAAATGCCTGAGAATGGCGGTAAAAGCCAATTGCCTGAGCCACTTGACTGGTTTGCGTACTCTCCAGAAATGTCCATATATTCTGAAATGGGTACGAATTTACAAATTAATAAGAAATCATGCCAAATAAATAAAAACTGAAAACATGCCAAATGAAACAGAAATGTAAAAAATGACCAAACTGAAAACATAAATGCCAGACAATGACCAAGGGAGGGTGGGGAGGGAATTTTGTGTGGCCAACGCCTACTGATGATCAGTTTAAAAGTGAGCCATCAATTACTCTGGGTGCCAAATATATAGCTACGAAAATGGCCTAGTATTTTACAGAACAGAATGTGAACCGCAAGATGCATAGCTCAAGTCCACAGTTAACTAAATTAATATCCAGTAAGACTTACATTAATTAAAAATATTATGTGTAAATTAAATTTATGAGGTTGTTGAAAGAACCTCTACTTGTGGATGGGAAAAATCAATAATACAGCTGAAATGTCATTGTTTAGGTTTGAAATGTTTTTTTTGTTAAAATAAAAATCTTGTTCCCATAAAAAGTTATAAACATTTTGGTGCTGCATAGGACAGATTTTAATGAGAACGATCTTCCCATAAAGTAAGAGTAAGAATGCTCCAAGAAAAACTATTAAACTATTAAAATTGACCCTAGGTTGATTCTTCTTTGGTACTCTCAATGTTTGTTTATCATGCTTACAATTTATGAGGTCACAGATAATATAGGTGATGGAAAATTAAAGGAGAAATCCGGTTTAAAATGAAACTTTTCAAGATGAAAGAGAGCTTCAAAAATAAGGAATACCACTTTTTAAATTTTTGAAAAAGCTCTTTCCGTTCCTGAGATATTCAATGTTAA
>JANTOQ010354575.1:1842-12332 GCA_027564595.1 Bythotiara depressa
TCATTGGTCATTTATTTGCTATTTTGCTTTTTCCAGAGGGTTATATTGGCCATTTCTTTGCTATTCTGTATTTTTCACGGGGTTATTTATTGGAAATATAATGTAAAATAAAGTTGGTAAAAGCTGGTAAGACGTTCCTCATTCCATTATAAAGGCTTTCAATCAGAAGTTTAATATAATCAGGAGGTATGCATATGCATTAAAGGGTTAAAGTGTATTATTATTTCCTATTTTCTACCCCCAGCTTTGATGTTAGAATGTTTATATGCGATCGAATACATGGTAGTTTCATTTTTTGAATTTACGAAGAACTTCGTAGTTGTACAGTTAATAGAAGGAAACGTACATTGACAGAGCGTTTCTGAAAGAATCTTAATCTAAATAATTTTGGTAAGTAGATGTAATTATTGCCGTGTTTCACAGTACCTAAATCAAAAGTATAAGTAACTTTAAGATCACGTTGGAAACAATCATCTTCAAGTTGTTCAGAGCAGATGTTAGAAACTCGCTTCTTTAGGAAGCGGACCAATTCGGTGGATATTACCGAAGAGCCTTGTTTCTTTTCTTGGTGGATGCCTTACTAAAACTAAGATGCGGCTTATCTTGATCGGTGATTACATCCATAATTTTGACATTTCGTTACATATTTGTTTCACTTACGAAAAGAGAATATTTGTATACGACAAGAATAAGAATTATAATTTGCTGTTGCAGAATATAAATTAAAATATTGCACTCTCGTCCCCAAAAAGCTCTGGGTACGAGGGTGAAAATATTGTAATAAAATTGAATATATAAATGAAGAATAATGTGATGAACAAAACAAAGAAAGAATTCGATACCTATGCCTAATAAATAGGGTTAATAATATATCTTTTACGTAAAATATTGCATAAGTTTAAATTTTTCAAAGTTTAAACGTGTGTTTCTCATAACAATAAATACCGAATTTCGAACAACGCTAACTCAGTAATGGTAAAAACTTATGACATGTAATTTTACACGCTTGCTGTTCTGTGGATGTTCTGAAACAGGAATATGTACAATATGTTCAATGGAAATTGCGTAATATTAATACGAAATGATAGATTTTGATCTAAAACCGATGAACAATTAAAAGTTACATAATATTTTTTAGGTTCAGAACATTCAATACATCAATATAAAGAAACACTCCAAGTTTCATGTTTCGAGCCTATGTATTCCGCAGATATATTTGCGCAAAATATACATTGTTTCCGGGATATTTTGCTTAATTAATTAATTATGCACATAATAATTTTTTTTATCACTTTCTTACTATTTTCACCTTTACACCTATCGAATGTAACAGGTAAACATAAATATTTCCATAATGAAAGTTATATGTCAAGAAATTAATATTCTCAGGGTCTTACCAACTTAACTGAATATAAAAAATTGTAGGCCTCAAAAATAATTATATGGCAAATTCATGACAATAAATTCTTGCAAAATAGTTTCCCACAACAAATTCGCAAAATGTAATTTTTTGCAAAATTACTTCTTTTCTGCTCGCAAATTGAAATTCCTATGAAAATTTATTTTGCCAAGGTACCGTTCAACAACTAAACATCTAATATGATTGGAAAAAAGAAAAGATCTTAAGTTACAACTTAAAATAGTCAATAAGTTCCAAATAGTTTAAGTAATGGAGAAAAACGTAATTTTCTGTTTTTCGAGACAAATGTTTGTAAAATATTTCAGAGTTTTCCGATTTTAGGCTCCTATCATAATTCCTACTAATTCAGGAGAGAAGGAATAAAACTAGAATGGGGATAGGTGTTGACTGGAAACTTGGAAGAGTCACAATTGTCGGTGTATTTACATTAAAAAAAACAACGGGAAATGTTCTTAATTCATTGATTCTATCTCAGGACGTCCCAAAGACCAGATCCCCTCCAATTCGGAGGCAAACGAGGCAACCCCACTTTGCAACTGTGCTGTATGATCACGGTTCATTTAGTGTAAAAGTACCTAAAATACTAAGGCTTAAGTAAACAGTCAATCTGAAAACGTAAAATGAAAAAGTTTAGCTATGAGAAAAAATAAAATAAATAAATGAAATAAATAAACAACAATAAAATAGATAAACAATAATAACAAAAATATGGGACATATAAGCAAGAACATAAATACTACGAAAAAAGCAGTGATCCTCGGAAGACACGTAAGAACACTACTTGTCACAATAACACGTCAAAATAGACATAACAAGAAAACCGGGCGGTTATATGTCTGGTGAAGAAAGAAAGGACAAAAAAATGTCAATAAGAAATAAATTTGGGATGCAATTATAAGGATATAAATTATACGCGATTAGATAAAGAGCTACACTTGTCAGGGCCCCACAGTTTTTTTGCAAATAATGAAATGCGTTCCCAACACCAGGTAATTAATTGTACAATCGAAAATTGCAAAACTTTATTTAGTTTCATTGAGTTTTGTACTTCATTCAAAGCAAGCTTTTGGCAGCCTCGGTATTCAAGTATTTTCATAGACGATCTTCTAGTCTTTCGCAACAGAATCAGGACCAGAATTACGCATGTGCGAACGAAAAACTGGGCCATTCGGTATTGAAAACATTAATAAGGACATACTTTTTGATTCGTAAAACAGATAGAAATACAATTACTAATTATCTTGGATCCGCCCTCAGTATGTTTCTTAAAGCCAACTCAAGTTTTATAAGTAACGAACTTTGCTGTCTCAATGCCTTCAAGTACGCGGGCATAAAATTTTAAAACACCTGTCTTGGGTACTTCTTTTTAATTACATATTCTTCATATTAAAGGCACTCCTTCATGAAAAATAAAGTACCCAACCCCCTTTAAGAGAAAATTGCATTCTCTCTCAAAGATCATATAAAAGTTGTTTTCCTTGGGAAAAAATGGAATTATTATCCCACGTGCAGATCTCTTGCCTTAGCTACTACTGTACTAAATTTTAATTATCATGCTAAAGTATTTCATAAAATATTGCCAAAAAATAATTTTACCATATATGGTAAGCTAACTTATGACATCAAACGTTTCAGCAACAGCCTTGAACATCCACTACCTTAACATTCTTTAAGTTGCAATATCTAGAGAACCGTTTATTTCTTTTCGCACAAAATAAAAAGCATTTTTCGCCATTTTTCATGAATCTTAAAATAAACCAAACTTATACTAGACTTACATTTTCATGAAGGAGTATTTAAAAGCACAATACATGAAGCTTAGATCTCCACAGATGTTCAAAATTATTTTAAAAGCATATCTCAAAGAAAGAATAAAAAAGCCTCCACGATAGAGAATGTAAGTCGAGGCCTGCTGGTAAAATAATAAAGTTAAAATTGCTTCACAATAGGCGGATCTTGTTATAGAAAAAACAATTGTTCGTTAGTTGCATTGCTATTTGATCGGGTTATTTTTGACAATTCATTCCCTTGCCCTCCTCCTGTTATTTTGCTTAAAAAGGAAAGAAATATACTCCATCTATGAATAAAAAAAAGCACGTTTACTTAAATCTTAGCCATTAGCGAAAAATGATAAGACGTTCGTAGAATAACGGCATATGCGCAAAGTGAGACCCGAGACCCGAGACTCTGAACCGAAAATATACTTTAATGACCTGGACTTCAACTTTAGACCATGAAAATGGAATTTTTTGGTTTTGCTTTTGAAATTGATTAATATAACCTGGGTAAAAAAAGTTTTTATAAGTTTTTTCTCTAAATGAACAACTGCATATATTAATTATTTTTAAGCAAGGCTAGTCGTTGCCATTATTGATCAGCTTGGTGATAACTATTTAATAAAAGTATTTAAAAAATATATTTGTATTTATGATACTTGATTTAGGAAGTAAAATGGCGGAAAGAGTGCATAGGATCAGGCTACGCCAAGCTTAAGCATTTTCGATCGTACAATCTATTTCTAGTCACCGTCGTACCCAGAGCTCTTTTTCATTTTTGCTATGACCTATGAAGGAAAAAAGCTCTGGGGACGAGGGTGATTGCTAATGTAAGAAAGTCTAACATCTGCTAAACAATTGTCTCTTAGGGGCTGATCATATGAGGCGGGCTAGCCCGGTTAAGCAGGCTGGCTCGGTTAGGCGAGCTAATGTTTACACTGCGATCATATGAGAAAAACTAGCCCGGTTAGACGGGCTTAAGAAACGAGACATCACGTGACATTTTCTTGATCCGCTAAAATCAGCCCGGTTAACCGGGCTAGCCTGGTTTGAGAGTGATACATGAGAAAATTTTTGCCCGCTTAAGCGGGATCCCGGTAGACATCTGCCGACATCTGCCATGAACTAAAACATTTTTTCAAGCGCAAAAATATTTTTTCTTAGAACAGTTCAATTTTCCAGGAACAAAGTTATTTCTTCCCAAGTAAGTAATCACCTAGTCAGATTTAAAGCCACTATTAGGAAACTGCTATGACGTGAACATGACGAAATTGATACGCGTGGTCAATGATGGTATTAAAAAAAACATGTCTCGTATAACTACTAATACATTTGGTGCACTTTTAAAACTAGTATTGAAGTTACGCACAAGTCACGTGTGAGCAAGATAAAATCGTTTAATATTTAATTATCCCCCTTTTAAATTATTTTAGTTAAGGGTGTTAAACTGTTTGAACGCCAAACAATCAATTGCCAACACGCGAAATTGAATACGCGTGCAACAGTGATATTTTTGCTGTGTGCGAACATAAAACCTCATTCCCAGGGTCTTTTTTTTTCATTTTATTCGCAGAACCTGTGAGGTCAGCATGAAGACAACCCCAGAGAAATCAACCGAAACTATAGAGTCTTGTATTCACCAGAGAATTATACATAAATAAGTAGTAACAAAAGCTTGCCACAACCTCATTCCCAGGGCCCTGGGAACGAGGTTGAAGCATGCCATAGAATTGCGGTTATGACTGGGAGTTGTATACGGAAGGAAAATAGAAAGAGTAAACAAAAACATTGTAAACAAACCTTGTAAAGTATAAAGACCTAGACGGAAATATGCACAATAACACATGAGAACGTCATAAAAAAACCCATAGTTGAAAGAATAATCTACTTGATGTTGCATGCATTAGTGGTTCCCAAGATTTTAGCCTAATGTGTGGACGATATGTGGTGCCAGGGTAACCAAAATGAGTTCACCCCAGTTGATGTTTGAGTGAATACAGATATAAAGAACTTACGAGTTAATAGGAGGTATGCATTATAGGGTTAATTAACATTTTAACCCATTAGCAATATATTTAAAACTTAAGTGCGATTTTGAACTCTAAATATTCAACCAAGGTTATGGGCTTTCACGCCGCATTTAAATTTGAGCATATTAGGAGTGGTTTCCAAAACCTTAGAAATTGAACAACAAAATGTTTTGAACGTTTTGGAAGACCTACCTGATATACCTGTCGCGCATATTAAGCTACCATTTTGATCATTGTGTCTGTTTTTGCAACATTAAAACCGAAAAATATGAAGACTTCGATGGTATAGGGGTAATCTTTACCCCTCCAATTCTAACACGATTTGAAAACGTCATAAAATTTCTTACAATGCAGATATACTTTAGATACTTTGCATGCTGGATTATCTTTCGATCTGTCGGTTTTAATGCAACCTCGTTCCCAGGGTCTTTTTCCTTTTTGATGTTTCTGATAGCGGAAACATCAAAAAGGAAAAAAGACCCTGGGAACGAGGTTGGGTTTTAATGTTGCAAAAACAGAAACAATGTTCAAAATGTTAGCTTCATAAGTGTAATAGTAGGTGTATTGAGGTTTTGAAAGTTTCAATCCCCTTCATGTGAATAAAAGCTTTGACTTTTCTCCCCCTGTCATGTAAAAGACCACACAACTGAATCTTCTGGCTAGGAAAGGAATATTGAAATAAAACAATAAACTATGTGACATAGATTCATATTACAAGAAAATTATTTTATATCTTGCTTCTTTAATCTTTGAAAAGGCGACAAATTCGATGATTGTTTTTTTTTTAATGATTATTAGTATTATTATTATATTGTTATTATTTTTTGCTTGTTTAATCTTTGAAAAGGCGACAAATTCGATGATTGTTTTTTTTTTAATGATTATTAGTATTATTATATTGTTATTATTATTATATTGTTTTTATTATTATTATGATTATTATTATTACGCATGTCTTGTTGTTGGAAAGAATAATTTTGATAGACTCATATTTTAACAAAACTATCAAATTTTTACTCATTCTCTTTCTTTGCACGTTCCTTTATATTTATTTATTTATTTATTTATTCTCACACAATGGTGTTAAACATTTCGCTATTGTTAATTCATTTTTGTTTGTTTTTGTTTCATGCAGAATGATCACTTTCTGATAGTGCTGGATCAAGTCTACAAATGCCTTTCACAGCTAGTCTTTCGCGGGGAACGAAGGAAGCCTTTGCTTCGCAGATGCGGGAAAACTATTTCAGCATCTGCTGGACCAACAGGGGGCGAGATAAGAAAGCCACTAGATTTAAAGCAGTCCCAACCCTGTCTAGAAAAAGTTTTATATAACAATGAAACGGAAAGTGGAAGTTTTTCGTTCTTATTTTGCTACCTACCATAGGAGCTTTATTAACTAGCCTAAAGATTAGTTTCGATGATATAGAAACTAACCTCAGTGAAGCGCCCAAGGTTCAAAATGTCGGCACCGAAACATATCGGCACCTCCCATAGATACTAGGCTGAGTTGACCTGTCGGTAGGGTACCTCCGAAACATAATATGCCCGAAGGTACAATGTCTTTGATTATTATTATTATTATGATTATTATTATTTTTTGAACTCTTGGTTTCTTGTCCAGCGTAGGCTTGGAAATCCTTCTTCACACTCCGCGCTTCTTAACCAAGGTCAATCAGCAGCTTTGATCCACTGGCTCGGATGGGCAGGGGCGCCAACCTCCCTGTAATAATAATATCGGAAATTGATTGAACGATATATGGACGCTGTTGTGTTGTGGGTTGGTCGAAGTATGAACTAGCCATTATTTCCTACCCAATATTTATATTTTCCACGTGTACTGATTAATACTATCCAGTAAATGTCATGTAGCCAGTTGATATGGCTTTATTCGCACCGTGCGTGGAAGTGGAATGAGCAAGTGTTTGTTGGGTAAATCTCATTGTCACATTTACATGATTCTTGTAACTGACGTGTCGCCATGAAGAAACCTTGGTGCCAAATATCCTTACATCCCCAAGGATGCTTATAATCAGATTTGACTAGTCCTTATCCAAACTTGTGTAAACTATTTGCCTCATGTTTTACTCTGTAAAACTAAGTTTCTTGTGGGACTGTTATCACAGCATAAGGGAGAAATATCACCATGTTTATCAAGCTTTAAACCAGCTTATTTTGTTATCCTCTTTCCTGTTTGCTTTTTCTGGTACGTTTTCCACTTGTTAACTCAACTTGTTAACTGCCATTCAGTTTCTCCCAAAACGTTTTTGTTATTTGACACATAATAAACATTTTGTTTAATTTAACTCGTGTTTCCTATTCATTCTACATTTGTTGATACTTCTACTCGTGTAACTTTTACTTTTACTTCATTATTCCAATTCTTTATATTATAGAAATACAAGTCATTAGCCCAACAACAAGTGGTCGTTCTTCAAAGCGCTCTTCGCGACAACAACAACCTCTTTTAATGTGTCTGCTCAAGTTGCGCATTGAACTATTTTTAAAATGATAGGTGTAATTTCATTCCCAGACTATTATTTAAACGCCCTCTTTCCAACAAATATTTCATCTTGAAATCATTAAAAATATACTGGGTATGAGGTTTACTCTACTTAAACGCTACGTGTCACAAAAGTTTTTATTTTCTTTGTATTAGGATACACTCTCCACCGGAGAGGATGAAGAAATGTGACGTTCTAAACATCAAAACCTGACTTTGTAAAGGAGAGTGGGAGTGCACATATTTCCTTAACCCTTTAATGCATTGTGCCTCCTGAAACGTGTCGAATTATATGTTATTTCTTTGCTAATTTGCTTCTTCCCGGGGTGTTAATGATTGGAAATATAATGCATAATAAATTTGGTAAAAGCTGAAAAGATCACCCCCTGGTTCTTCTTAAAATAATAAAAGTTTAATATATCCAGAAAGTATGATTGTTCATTAAAACGTTTCAAACCAGACAGCATTCAAATAACCAATACAATAGATACAATAGATGCTCATGCTCGTATAATTATTCATTCAATAGTTGAAATAAGAGTCTGGATTTAAGAAATGCTTTGATAAGCATATTTTTTTAATAATAACACGCGCTCAATCTAGGTCACCTATTTATGGCAACGGAATATAATTATTATGACGTGCGATGTGTTGCAAAATTAACTTTTCGGTTGTATGACATAGACTTGACAATAATTAACATAGACTGACGCGAATTCGCGATACCCATACATAGAAAATAAATTCATAAAATTTTCAGAGAAACACAAACTTAGAATTGTAATTTAATCTCATTATGAGAGCGATACAAGAATCTCTCTTAATAAAGTTATCAACACCATTTATAGATAGGGAGTTACGTATGTAAAGTGTTGTTATCTCCGTAACAATGGAAACGTTTTAAATTAATAACACGGTTGGTTTTTTTTGCTCCTAAAGTTTATAGTAAAAGTGACGGGAAGAAACAGAATACACATGTAAATCTAACTAAAACTGTGACTAGTTTTTCTGTTGTAATGATAAAGCTTGCAAGGCGCCATGATAAATATTGCGTGAAATTACAAACGTGAATTACAAACGAGGAGATTAATGGCTGCTGATGAGTATATATATTTTTGTGCTCAAAAGTCCTTGAAATGGTAATGGGAAAATATTGCCGGCCTAGAGGTGCTCATAAACATAAATACTCGATTATAAGTCATTCAAACAGACATATGTTTGTCTGCAGAAGGCAAGAAAAGATATAAAGAAAATATAGCAAAAATAGAAAACATCGACCATACGTCTTAAATAAACCAACAGAAAGATAGCGTTTTTGAAGCGCCTTTTAAGCTCCCTAACCGTCTATCGGCATCGGCCGAATTCCCGATTTTCTAGCCTTGGAAAACGATCATATATGCTTTTTCTTGGCCAATATTCTGAATTTCTATCCTTAGAAAATGATCATATATGTTTATTCTCGGCTGATATTCTGATTTTCTATCCTTAGAAATCGATAATGAATGCTTTTCACCAAGACATCAAGTCACGAAACTAATTGTGTTTTTAAAAAAGTTATTATTTTATAACATGTAAAAATCATAGTTTAGGAAGAGTTGTATTAACTGCACGTTTGTCTACAAATAGAATTATGCAGCACAATCCGACATATGGGATGTTCGTAAAGGATGTTTATTGCAGTGATTTTGAAACATCTGTCGCATACTTCGACCGGGGTAAGGTTTTTGCAAATAAATAGCAGAAATATGTCTGTGAAATTAATTTTTTGTTTTAAACATTTGCAATATATTTGCTCTACTTTATGGAAGTTTCAGTATGTTTTGATTTTGTATGCAACAAAATACGTCACAGGTTTTACATTTTTGTTTATCCTCGATTTGAATTTTGTTTGAAAACAAGAAAATGGCGATTCAACTGCACGGCGCGAGTGGGGAAGGGAAATAAGAAAGTAATATTACTTTGAAAATGCACTTTTTTTTTCAAAAATTACGTATGAATTCTAGTATAACAAGTTATTATAATATTTTAATTTGATATTTAAGCGTACAATCCCTTTAAATTGTACCCATATATCGTTATTGTTTTTTTTAAAGAGCTTGGCTTAAATACTGGATTTTTCGCACAGTAATTTTGTTTTATAACTACAGTAGCTAGCTCGTACTATCGCAGAGACGCAGAAAAAGTTGGTTCGCAAACTTAAAGTATATTTAAATTGTACCCCGGCGAAACGTTGTTTACGTGTTGCATGTATTGTATTGTATTGACAGAAGTGATACCCCTACATTTGGGTGGATAGTACGAGCACTTTCCAACATGTTGGGGGAACAGAAATGCCTTGCATGTGCGGCTTAAATTTTAAGACTCTATGGGCAGTAGATACAGCGGCGTTAATGACAAAGTGCATTACAGGAACCCAGAAATCTTCGAGAAAGTTGTGATATGGAAGGCAAGTAACGAACTAGACAAATACTTCATTTAGGTAAAATATAATATATATTAAGAGCTTTTTCAGGTGTTTGACATGCGCTCTCGGAGGTCCCATTTCTAAATTGCTGGTTTACTCGCTTTTAAGGCAAATCCGAATACCGATTTAAACAATTTCCGAGGGGAAAATCGGCTTTAAGGAAGTTTATATCTGATGAAAACGACAAGCGAACATTTTACTTATTTTATTTTTTAACTGATTATGCATTTTATTCGTAAGGTTTTGCAGATCAATAAATTTTGAGACTGCTTTCGTGTAAATTGTACGGGTTTACTTATCA
>JANTOQ010354686.1:0-12331 GCA_027564595.1 Bythotiara depressa
CTAGCCGTAGATTTATTTATTTATTTATCAAATAAATAAATTTGGAAAGCTCATTTTTAGGGCCTGGCGATAAGACTTGTATAGTCTTCTTAAGGTCATGTCTTGTTATATTTTTTATGTAAAAACTATATTAGTTTAATTTTTTACTCTGTTATGTATATTATTATGTTACGCTACTGTAATTATCTTTAACACATTGTATATATTTTTACGAGACGAAATATACCACTAACTAACTCTCTAACTAACTAATTTATAAGAAGATATATGTATTTTTGGGATTGCAAAATAAAATCCAATTTTGCGCATCTAGTAATTTATACTACAAAATGTTTAGTTTCCTCTCCATTTTGTTATAGGTATTTTGTAAACAAGGGTGTGAAGACTTTAGACATCTGTTTCAAGACTGACAGAGGCAGCGGCAAAACATCAACCATACTGAATGAAGTAGTATATCTAGAGAATTCTGGATTTTTTGATCTAGAAAGAATAAATGAAATAAAGTGGGACATTGGACCTATAGAATACTTCTGCAAGCACAATGCTGATGTGAATTTTGTCTCAGTAAGTCATACAATCCAGAATATAATTCCACATATACTATCTGTATAAATAAAGCAGAGAATTATTCTAGCATGAAAAGGAAAGGGCAATTTACACCTCTGAAATATTAAAAACAACATATTTTGTTATGAGAATCCTATTTACATTCAATTTCTACTCTGTGAAATTCCATCAAGTGGATCTTTGATCAGGAATGCATTGTGGATGATTTGAAAATTTAGTACCAAAAACATAGACGAATATTTCCAAAGTTTTCTAACAATATAAACATTTTTTTAGTACAAGACTAACTTTTCTATATTGTTATAATTTTAGGGAGATTGTACTTGCCCACTATCATTGGCTATTTCACTAAACTTTGAAGAAGTTGTTGACGAGTTGTTGAAGCAGAAGCCTCGTTTGGATATTCAAGATAACAATGGAAACAGTTGTATCCATATTTGTGTACAAAGTAGTAATGTATGTTTGATTCATTGAAATATCAGCAAAATTTAAAGGGCAACAAATATTGAAAAATAAGTTTCAATTTTTATACACAAAATTAATTAAAAAACATGTATGAAAGCGTAGTTCATTAAAAATCTGATATTTTCATTGTTTATGTGAAGTTTTCACTTACATTTATTCTGCAACAAAATCTTATATACACAAGCACAATTAATCATGGGGTTGAATATAGGTGTGACGTCACACTGGCTCTATCTATTTAAAAAACATTAACCATTCAGCAGTGATGTAAACATGTCAGATAAGTCAAGCATAGAAGAAAAATCTATATCTGATAATGAAGAACTTGATCTTTTTGACAGGCTATGCATTAGAGCCACAATATTCTAATGCAGAATTAATGCCAATGAATTTTAATTTAGGAAGTGATTTTTCTTCCTCAAGCAATACCTCAAGTAATCAAGAATTAGAATCTAGTCGCCTGGAAAATATGCACTTGGGGTACTTGTGAAAATTGTATTATTATGCCAACTTTATTCCAGTCAAAATGTTGTCACGAGTATCAAAGTTTACTAGATGTGAAACTAGATGGTATAAAATGCATATCAATGAATACAGATTATTTTTATCTTTTGAAAACTTCTAAAAACTGATTTACTTCAATTACTTCATCTCTTCAATGCCCTTTCACTCGGCATTACTTAGTTTACAAAAACACCTGCCCTCTAAGTTCAATTAGAATAATTTTCTTGTTTCTATATGTATTGTTTCAAATTGAAAATTGATCTTTAGACAACTTCGATTCACTGCATATATACAGTCAAAGTCTTTAAACTGTTCAATGTTAATGAGAAATTTTAATAATCCAAAATTATAAACATGAAAATTATATACAAAATAATATAAAATGCTGACATTATTATATACAGAAATATGGTACAAAATTTAAACAGCGATTGTATTTTTCCACTTGCAAGAACAACATTCAAACTAATGTTGAGAAATAATGTTTTGAAAAAGTAGAGCCAGTGTGCTGTCACAAAATTAATTCGCAGGCTCTTCTTCAGTGGTGTAGAACACTGGAAGGAATGTAATGGCGGGGAGGATGGCTAAAACCTAAAAGGAGTTTAAGATATCAAGAACTAAGTAAATATGTTTTTATGTTTTGTAAATATTTATAAGCTATTATAATAAACAAACTTGTTTTTAAAAGTTAGTTGCCCTTTAAAACAAATAATACTACTTTTTCTTTTCAGAAAGGCCATATATATATATGGTAAAATTACAGAGTTAGTCATTCAGAAATGAAATAGAGCCAAATAGGGTATCCGCAAGACCCTGGACAGATAGGGTTAACAGAAGGGTTACAAAAAGTTCCCCAAATGACTACCTTATGACCTGTTCATAACACTATTGCTAATAATAAAGACCACCTTATGACCTATTCATAACACTATTGCTAATAACGAAGACCACCTTATGACCTATTCATAACACTATTGCTAATAATGAAGACCACCTTATGACCTATTCATAACACTATTGCTAATAATAAAGACCACCTTATGACCTATTCATAACATTATTGCTAATAATAAAGACCAACTTATGACCTATTCATAACACTATTGCTAATAATAAAGACCACTGTATGACCTATTCATAACACTATTGCTAATAATAAAGACCACCTTATGAACTATTCATAACATTATTGCTAATAATAAACCCTTTTAATAGAAAATGTTTAATCACATACTTGATTATAAACAAATTATCTAAGGGCTTATTTCCACCGAGGTCAATCTATTTCAGACAGGAAAAATATAAAGTTGGAAATTTTCAGCATTTGTTTTTCTATGTATGCTTTTTTTCCAGCGATAATTATGAGTGTAACAGAATGTTTTACTGTCTGTGAAAGTGTAAACAAACTGGCATTAAATGGTAGAAAAATAAACTGTATTACATTGTAATCTTGTATCTTCATTTTAGTATGGTTCTCATGAGAATGTCAAATTGTTACAAAATCTCATAAAAGCTGGTGCACCTGTAAATTTAAAGAACACAAATGGAGAAACGCCACTGGATCTTGCATGCAAGCAGAAGTCTGGTGTGATGGCTGCTGAATTGAAACAGAATGGTGCTACGGTATGATTATTAGCAACATATACATGTACTTGCTCTTGGGGTAGTTCTGTTAAAGTAGGCAGAACAGTGGGTAATGTTACCAATGTTCATAGACTGACTGGAATTACCACTGAGTTTATCATTTTTCCTGGATATTCTTCTGTCTATAATTTTTCCTCGGAAAAAAGTTTCTTAAATGTTTTTAATGCCTGGATACAACTCCTACCTATAGTAAAAACCTTATAATGTTATGGAAGATCAGGGGGACTTATCAACATTCAGCAACTTTAATTTTCCTTTTATTTCCAATTAGTAATACCCCCTGTAAAAAGTAAAACAGCAAAGAAATTAATATAGATTTGAATAATTTCCGGGACACAAGGGGCTATAGGATTAATTAAGCAGTTAGTAAGACTGATGATACATTAATGGAAGTGAAAGAAATCTAACTTTCTTAAATAAATAAAGATTTAAGATTCCAATACTCCCTATTGAAAATAGTAAACAGGAAACATCAATGTAACCAAATTACCCAGCTTTGTTGATGAATATCAGGAACCAGTAAATAAGGAAACAACAGTAAACAAAAATAAATATATCCTATGATTTTATTTTTGTGATAAAAATATGGTAGGTTTTAAGTCAAATCAATATTAAATCACTCTGTCCATTTATCATCAGTCTAAACATTTTGATAGTTCTTCATCTTTTGTTGTTTCATAGGCTAGTGTTATTGCTATGGAAACAGACAACGAACCTGGTTTCTCCTTTGATACAACCTTAAAACAATATTGGACTGCTGACAGTATTGACTATTTAAATGATTGTGAAGCTGAGATAAAATCCAGGATAAAAGATGTTGTGAAGGATGAGAACGATTCTAAAGTTAAAGTGGACAAAGCACTTGACATGGACACAAATGGGTGATTATTTTACTAACAGTAAACATGTGTACTTTAAGTATCTTTAAGTTACATTACAAGTATTTTTTGCAAATGAGGAAGTTTTCACAGGTTGATAATTATTTTAATATTGTTTTTACAGTGAAGTTTACCTAGATCCTGAAACAAAGACCGCATATGATGTTATGCTGTCCAAAGTCGATGTTAAATGGGGTTTGCATGGATTGAATAACTTTTACAAACTACAGGTATGATTACAATGACACTGTCTAATTATTGCATAATTATTGCATAATTATCCACATCCCGAACTTATGTCTCTTCCTGGTTCTGTAAGGCATGTTAAGAGATTAACCCCTTAACGATGTTCGTTTTTAAAGTCGGCCACTCCCAGTTTGTGCTAATTATTTTGAAAGAACAGTTATTTTTTATAGCCTTGACCTATAGTTCTCTTGATTATTATTCAAGAATTTGACTTTAATTTTTTTTACCAACGCCTGTACAAGTCAATACATTAACATGAAGGCCATTTACGTATCATTAACTCGCTGAATCAGGTCCTTGAAGTTTTCATCTAAAAAATGACTATATCTGTTAAATGCAAAAAATACATCTTGCTCATTTGACGGATATTATCGTCAAACACTGGGAAGTGGTGAAAGAAAATTCACTTAATGAATGCTCATGAAAGATGTATAGTCAAGCCTGTTATGTGTTCTGCATCATATCACAAGCTGTTGTCCCAAGTTGAATGTCATGTAACATTAGACTTCCACATCCATTAATGGTAACACATAGATTTGTAGGGTTTCTGGCTTCCTTAACACTTGTTATAAGTACTTCTGAATACAAGAGATAAGAGATCAATTGTGCTATGAAAGATGTTTTGCTTTCTTTGAGACAAATATTCAACATGTTGAATGTTTTTGTATTAATAAGATGGTTAGAAATAAGAGCCACACAACACACATTTGTTACTTTATTTGTTACCTTTTCTAATAAAAAGTAAAGTGAAATTAAATATATTCTGCAAATTAGATTTCTCTTTGTTTATGTATAATGTTTCTTTTTCTCGGTATGAACACTTGGCTTATTTTGAAAGTACAGAACATTTGGAAATTAGAACTTTCTGATGCCAAATGTTAACCCAATGTCTGATTTTTATTTTCACTTTACCACTATTCACAATATTTAATTTCACTTTACCTTTTATTAGAAAAGGTAGCAAATAAAGAAATCATGTGTGTTGTGTAGCTCTTATTTCTAACCATCTTATTAATACAAAAACATTCAACATGTTGAATATTTGACTCAAAGAAAGCAAAACATCTTTCATAACACAAGTTATCTCTTTTAGGCATTTATAAATCATTGTAAAATTAAATGTTTTTAGGTTGTTTATCACAAAGGAAAAGATATGTGGATTCTCTTCAATCGATGGGGTCGTATTGGTGAATCTTATCGTTCGTATCGTGTTCAAGGCCAGTATCAGCAAACACCATTTAACTCTGTTGAGGAGGCAGTCACTGAATTCAAGAAAATCTTTAAAAGCAAAACAGGAAATGAATGGAAGAACTTAGACAGGTAGCAGCTAGCCCATCAATAGATAGTTAAATTCGTTACGTATAATAAGTCACATTTGGATCAATATAAGTATATTCAATATTTTCTTATATTTCTGCACCAGAGAAAGTACTGTATTAGGTTGGTGATAACATTCTATTTCTTTTTAGTTTTGTCAAGAAACCAAAGAAGTATCAATTAGTTCGGAATGAAACCAATCCAGAGAAGATGTTGAAACACCATGCTAAAGTTTTACAACCATTCAAGTTGGATGATGCACCAGAAAGTAAATTACCGAAGCCACTAATGGAAATGATTCATGCAATAGTAAGTAAAAAGTATTGGTCTAAAAAAAATTGTCGACAGCAGATTTGAAAATAAAATTAATATACAGTACTACCCCGGTTTTTCGCACAAAAATAGTTTGAAAAATCAGGGACATAAAATAGTATAATTTTACTTGGATATATTAAGGGAAATGATTTTCGCAGGTTATAATGACATTCAGCATTTCAATTGTTTTAGGAATAATGATGTTTTGGAAGACATTACATTTATACTGCAACTTATTTAGTCCATGAGCTGAGGCTTGAAAATAGAATTATGGTTTCCAAATCTGGAGACTAAGGCTGGATATATTTTATTTAGCAAGGTGCACCCCTCAGTTGTGTTTTAAGTCATGTTAGATTGTCTCTATGCTTTGTGCTGTTTTTATAGGTGATGCATATTTTTCTTTGTCAGAAGGAAACATTTGTGTTACTTAAAACATGCTGTCTGTTGCTACTGGTTTTGCAGACCAGAAAGAGAGAAAGTTAGACAGAGTGTTATTTTAGGACTATCTTTGAAGAGTTTGAAGTAAACATACATAATTGTCAATGAATAAATGGGTTCCCATGTAAACATTAGCACTCACAAAAGAATGTTCATGTGTGATGTAGTGCAGTTTCTTAAAGTGCCTTTCATTTTACGTAACAGCTAAGCTGCTGGCTTTTGTGTAAGATTTAAATACATTTTTCTGCTGGGGAATGTCATACGTCTGCCCTAGATTTAGTGCAACAAACTCCTAATGCTGCGTCAACATGCTAGATTTACTCCATCATATCATTAACTTGGCACCGAGGGAATTTAAACCGTAGCTTACTATCCCTGACACAAACTTAGGTTATAATAAGAAATGTTTTATATTTACATTTTTCAGTTTAATAATAACTAAACATTAGGGCTAAAACCCTAAGCTCCTCAAAATAAAGAGTAAGATTGTGGCATGTAACTTTTTTATGTACATATAGTTCTCAACAGTTAGTTGTGACTGCTAACACTTAACAGAATTATGTACCTATCTTCAAAATATTGACGAACCATAAAATGAATTTTTCTTTATATGGCACACTAATTTTATATCCTAACTGAAAACAATGACCAAGTTTAGTTTCCAAATTTGGTACCAACTACTCATGGATAAATATAGTAATGTGTTCTGGAAGGTAAAACATCGTTATTTCTGAAACTACGTTAATTATGAATTAACCATCAATTCTATTTACGAGATTGTTCTTAAAAACAATTAGGCCATTCATAGTTAATTGTTCTTTCATAGTCAATTTCTAATTAAAGTCCACGATGCGGGATGCGGTGATTATTTGATTATTTCTTCAAACTTATATATTAAGTTTATACATGCTTTTATTTTTTTATACTTTATCTCTTTCAAATAATGAAACCATGAAATACAGTTTATATAAACAAACAGGTTATCTTGATGCCATAATGTTTATTTTACAATGTTCATTCATTTTTTACTCTAACAGTGTCCAGCTAGAATTGTGATGAAATACCTGAAAGTTATTTTTAAATTCTAAGAAAAGATGCTTATTCCAAACCCCAGAATGATGAGAAAACAAACTCATGTTCTATAAAATATATAATGTTCTACATGGTTCTCATATGCTCTATGTAAACTACCTCATGCTTACTTATCTCATAACTTCTCTCCTGTTGCATTGTGGCACGCATATTTTTGTAACCAGCATGTAAAATATAAGAAATTTCAGGCTTCATCATAAAGCTAATATTTAATTGAAATTAGCTTCTTTATATAATTTGTTATTTCTAAGATATGTATTACCTGTAATAGAAACCAGGTATTACATCTTTTCTAGTCTGGTCAATCGGATTTTTGCACGTGAAATAAGCAAGACCTGTCTAGTACGGCCGTAAAAAGTGACTCATGATCTTAGTGGCAGTTTTTTAAGATAGAAAATCATGGTAGCTGTGTTTTAGATATATGACTTTTCCTTTATCATTTACTTCTGGTTCATATTATGAGTTACTTGGTACTAGACAACCTGTTTCTTTATAATGGAATTTATAGAATTTGTGTTCCAGGTTCTTCCTTCATTGTTTTATAAACAATTGTTGCTAACCAAAAACAAACGAAACTAAAATCTATGGATATTTAAAAAGTTTCATCACAAAACAAAAACAATCAAATTTCATGCGGCAAAATCTGCATCTAAATTTGTGATGCGAGTGAACAATTAATTACCCTTCATGTTATTTTTCCAGACATATGAAGTTGTTCTTGTTATTTACATATTTATTTATAAGCCTCTAATAACCCATCATCCTCTAATAACCCATCTTTAAGGAATTCGCCCATGATTTACATATCAACAATGTTTTTTATTTATAATAAAATACTTCATATTGCAAGCAATCCAAACTAAGTACATAGAACAGACCATGAGTTATTCATGTGATGTAAGTTGGTTAGTAGCCTGGTAAATTATGGTGAAATTATTATTTGTTTTTTTTCAGTGTAATATTGACGATATCAGGAAAGTTAGCCACAAAGTTGATGAATCATTAATGCCTCTTGGTTTAATATCAGCAGAAAACATAGAAAAGGCAAAGACGCTGTTGGCAGAAATAAGGTAATGTAAAGCTAATTAATAAATTATTGATCTAATATAGGAGCTTATGTACATTTCACTTAAGCTCCAATCTCATGCAAGAAAAAAGGACCAGTTTGTGGTGTTGTTTTGGCATTCATGATTCAGAGGAAATATTTTACTTTGTGACAGTCTGTAAAATATTAACAACAGAAAAGAAATTTAAAAACAAATATTGTGTTTTTGCTGTACACACATTTTTAAATGCTTTATAACATGTTAAAGAGTGGGGTATCTTATCGAATCTTTGTCTATATACAGAATGACCACTCTAGCTGGAAAAGCTAGAAAACAGCCATATTTGAAAAGTTGAGCTGGAAAAGCTGGAAAAATGGTCACATCACAATTAAAAAATTGTAATGTGATAGTAGCATGACTATTGGACTAAATGGTGCAATAAATTTAAATTTACAGTTGCTATGGAAACATAAGATTAGCATTTGGGGTCAAACATAAACACTTTTGTTAATGTAGTTGATGGAAATCATATGGGTATTAAACGAGAAAGCTGGAATAATATATGCTTTCTAGGTTTGAAAAGCTGGAAAACAATTGGTCTTTTGTTAGAAATAGATGGGAAAATGTTGTTTATTTCCAGTGATCACC
Organism: Bythotiara depressa; assembly: GCA_027564595.1. Lineage (NCBI taxonomy): Eukaryota > Metazoa > Cnidaria > Hydrozoa > Anthoathecata > Bythotiaridae > Bythotiara > Bythotiara depressa. The sequence continues at coordinate 9,161 of JANTOQ010354686.1, forward strand.
CTGTATATAGAGAGAAAATACAAAGGCCGAGATCCAAGTCTGGGGTTTGTATTTTTCTCCACAGACAAAGAGAGTCAGTTTCTCTGATGGAAACCCATTGAAAAGTTAGAACCTAGATTCTTAATAAACATCCGTAAATCATCCTATAATGGCACTCATTATATCTTACAAAATATTTTATTCCTGAGAATTCAGTGGTCTCTTCTTACTTTGGAGGTTTCCATTTCAAGTACTATTCATTTGGAACAGAAAGATTAGATGTTCCTCTCTCATGGCAGGTTCACATTCAGGCACTACTCAGCATTGAATAATCTGGCTAGGTCATTACAATCTTCAATAAAATGCTTTCCATCCACACCTCCAAAATCCATCAATGTGATATCTTGTTTGGAAAGGCTGACTTTCAGTTTGGAAAAGTTTGGTCATGTGTGTACTCACTTTCTCACAAAATTACCCAAGTACCTGCTTATGACACCAAAGATTGCAATTAATCACATCACCTGCATGACTAAAATTGCTCAAGTGGAGGTTAGCCTAAAATCCAGGTATTTGCCTAAACCAAGTATTAAATAACTAAAATAGCATTCTCCACCTGACTAATTTGGTACTTACGAAAATGATTATTATTACAAATTTCACGGTCACATTACGCTCCCTTAAGCCTGACAATGTCAACTGCAAATCATTGGTTGAATCCCCTGCCCTTCATTTAAAAAGTTGCTAAGAATTCAGGTTTAGTAAATTTCATCAAATCTAATTACTGGTAGTTGACCTTTTTCCTGTTGAGTTTGTGGCCAGAGTAAGGACTACTGCTCTAGAGATGTTATGAACTGTTTGAAAGTATTAGATTTTCTATAACAAATTAGTGCATTCCACAACAAGGTAATTATGCCAGACAAGTGTGTCTTTTTACATCTTGCTCACTAGGGACTCAAGGTATTGGTCCCAAGGTTATCTTATGCCTTACTCCCAGTCCCACATAATAACTGAGAACCAAACTAGAAAACAAACAATGCTAAGAGCCCAAGGCATTATCAAATCTAAGGAAACCTTAAGCCTAACCAAAAGCGAGCAATAAACAGATATGTGAGTTTCATCAACAAAGTCAATGTCTGCTATACAAACTACATCTTGCAAGCACTGGGTCATTCCAGATTCAGAGTCATCTTTCATTGTGCCAATGACAAAGTATCTTAATATGTAGTTGATAAAATCTTCATTATGTTCATCATACATAGTTGATCTATTTATGAATTCTAAAGAATACGATTTCCTTGATTGGCTATCGTTTCATAATACTTCTTTTAAGAAGTAAATGTTGGTGCCATATTGTCTCATATATTTTGATAACAATTACTTCTGATTACATGTTTTTTCCTCATTCTGCAAGGAAAAGCATTTTATTTCATATTTCAGGTTTACTAACAACATGTCTTTATCCTTATGTTAACCTTTGCAGATTCACTTTCTGACAATAATGTTGTTTTCTTCTACACAATGTTCCACAGTTCAAGAAGGTGGCAAAGAAACCTTTTATTGGCTATTGTGGATGGATACTGATCCTATAACTGTAGCCTTGGTGATCAGGTTTTAAAGACACAAGGTTGATTCATTACCTTCCTATTAGCAGTCACCCATACTTGAAAGTTCCTATCCAGCACTGTTTCCTTCTAACAGTGAGGATTCTTTGGTTGCTACTATGAATCCCTCTGGAAGTTTAAGAGTGCATTTGATTTGTATATGCTAAACCATGCAAATAATATAAATGTATTTAAATAATATAAATGTATTTATCTTTCCACAAAACAAATAAATCCACAGGGTTTGGATGATGTGTCTTTCTTACTTAAAAACTTTTTAACAATGATAAAATCCACAACAGCATGGCATATATTTCTTGGTTGCTTCCTGACCACTCAGATTATGTCATACATATGAAATTGACACAGTTTTGTTGCTGTTGTTACACAATAATGGCTGATAAGTTTCACATATATGGAATCTGACCTTATAAGTGGGACTGGCACTCTTGTCCATTCTAGATATTATAACACACATGCATATAACCAATTTTGAGCAGCTCCGTATGTAGATCACATTCCCGATTGGTTGTGGAGACTCAAAAACAACCATCTCTGTGTGTTGGGTACATGTGTATATGTGTAAAGGTACTATCTGGTTCACAGGTGTGATACACAAACGGTTGTATGTTCTCAGTAGAGGTATAGATTCAGAGTGAGCATGTAAGGGAGTGTTGCCACTATTTATTACCCTGAATCTTGCATATAATTTATTTAAAAAAATGTTTTGCACAATTGTTTGGTAGTCTCTTTGTACAATTGTTTTCATGTTATCAAGAAATCAATAGACTGAGACTATTATTCACTGTTACTAAGTGTTTCCCCCCTTTACATCGATATCAGCTCCAATAGGCATTGATATACAATATACCTTTCTCTCTAATACTAGTTCCGATTCACATTACTTGTCCAAAATGTTTTTGTTATAAATTTCATATCACTGCGGCATAAATATTTCGACTATAGTATGTCCACAGTCAAAGAAAAAATTGTTAATTTTTTTATTTACAAATCTTTACTAAGGATAACCTCTTAATGCACTGTTAAAATCAAATTTTCATGCAAAACGTTTGTCATCCAGTCCAAAGTGTCTAATTCGACACAATTTCCACTTGACCACGACTGCGATTAAAATTCAGGCTGCACCCAAAGCATGGTAGTTGACCAAAAACAGTAAAACGGCACTCTCACAGACCGGCTTCTCTGCAAGCATGGTCTCTTTTTGCGTAACAGTCATTCAGGAATGTCCATGAAAGTTGGCACTGCTATCGAACAGGATGAAAAATGGTGTATTCCTGCTATCCGGTTTGAGAACTTCGTGATGTGCTATGTAGTATTCCTGCTATCCGGTTTGAGAACTTCGTGATGTGCTATGTAGTATTTTGGACCTTCATAGCCTTCCAACTCCCTCTTACCAGCAACACGCGCAACTTCTCTTTCAAGCATGTCCTGAATTTGATGCTGATAAACTAATGCATTGTTTGGTGTGGCTATCAATCTTTTTTCTGTAGCTTTGTGTCTGTTCAGTGCTGCACTTCTGTTATTAGGAAGTTTATTTGGATCTCGGATCCAGGGATACTTATTTTCACTA
>JANTOQ010354797.1:0-12330 GCA_027564595.1 Bythotiara depressa
CTCACTCACTCACTCACTCACTCACTCACTCACTCACTCACTCACTCACTCACTCACTCACTCACTCACTCACTCACACACTCACTCACTCACTCACTCACTCACTGAAATTTACTTCACTGAAACATTTTCCTAGGTCCAGGAGGTGGTAACAATAGGCAGCTCCTATAGCTAAAATGCGTGAGTAACTAGTGATAAAAAATGTTACCATTGAAAAGGTTTCTTTAGAAGACTTTGAAGTTAATAATGCAATGTAGAATGTTGTATTTAGGGAAGTAACCAACTGTGTGGTACCAGAATCCCACTTGTTTAACCATTAATTCCATACCTCCTGTATAGTATGGTTATTACATAGGAAACCTTTATAATTTTATTAAGAACCAGGTCGTCTAGCTCTTACCAATTTTCTTTTTGTCTTATATTTCCAATGATTAACTAATTGGAAAGCGCAATATCGAAGAGATGAAACGCTTGCCACCGTATATTTTACTCATACATCTCTTTACGCATTTGTTGAAGTTTTCAATGTTGATTCTGCAACTAGAAACGTCTATGTAACAATTTATTATTTAGAAACTCTTGAGCCACTCCTTGAACAATTGGACAAAATTGATATAAATGGAAAAATATTTGCGACGGTTGCAATCGTTGGGCAAGAATTATTATCTACAAAAGAAGTGCAGCCTGCTATCACAGTCCTGGAAAGTGCACTACAAGTAGGCTCAGAGGACATATCTCTTAAAGGATCCGTTTACTCAGCACTAAGTAGTGCTTATTGGAAAGTTGGTAACATCAAACGAGCTCTACATTATATGCATCAAGATCTTTTGGTCGTTGAAGAATTAAAAGATGACATTGGAATTTGTCGCGTACATGGTAACCTGGGAAGTGCATATTATTCTCAAGATTCATATAGTGAATCTCAGCATCATCACAGAATGCAGTTAGAGATGGCTAGTAAACTAAAAGATCGCAGTCAAGCTGCTCTAGCTTTGACATCTTTAGGACATGTTTATGTATCACTAGGTGATTTCGAGAACTCATTAGCAAATCACAAACGATGTGCTCTGTTAAGACAACAGATGAATGATACTTTATTAGAAGCTAGAGAGCTTGGGAATGTTGGAACAGTCTATGCTCTAATGGGCGATTTTGAAAATGCAGCGTACTGTCAACAGGAGCATTTGAGACTTGCTAGAACATTGAATAATGAACTTGAAGTTTGTAAAGCATTAAACAATCTTGGAGGTCTGTACCAGAACATGCATAAATATGATTTGGCAGTAAAGGCATATCAAGAAATGCTCAAAACATCTCAAGGGCTTGACAATGCTGATTTGCAATGTCGATCTTTATCTGGTCTTGGTCATGCTTTCCGCATGCAATCTAATATTAAGGCTGCAGAAAGATGTCATGAACAGCAACTGAAAATTGCTATTGATATTAAGGATCGAGTAATGGAAAGTCGAGCACAAGCAAATCTAGGTATAACATATCAACACAAAGGGGACTTTCAGAAGGCATTAGAATATCACAAAGCACATCTTGCATCATGCCGGAAACTAAATGATAAGGAAGGTGAAGGAAGAGCTTACGGAAATATTGGCAACGCATATCATTCTCTGGGACAATATGAGAGAGCAGTTAAATATCATAAACTTGGGTTATCAGTAGTTCGAGACCTACACGATCAGTATGCTGAAGCAACATTGCATGGTAACCTAGCGGTTGCTTTCCAATCATTGAAACTGTTTGAAGAAGCAACCAATCATTACGAAGAACATCTCAAAATAGCAATAGAAATAAAAGATTTAAGATCTGAATGTGTAGCTGAAAGTAATTTAGGTACGTACGTACTGATTACAATGTCTGTGTACACAATACAAGTTAGGATTGGCATTAAGACAGCTCTGAGGTTTCAGTCCATGTATATGTATTTTGTTTTCAAAGGTTGAAGAATTTGATTAAACTATACCAGTACATTCTTGTTTCTGCCTATTCTTATTGTATACTAAAATCATACACTTATTGTATACTAAAATCATACAGGACCTTTTAATATATTCCGTGATACAGTTTCAATGTATGGTTTCGGTATTTATTTCACAAAAGAAACATTTAATTTCAACACATCTCTTTCTTTTACTTTTCCAGGTAACTTCAACAGCTCACAAAATAAATTCGAAGATGCAGTGTCCCACTATGAAAACCAGTTATCTATTGCAAATAAACTACGGGACAAAATTGAAATGTGTAAAGCATCTCACAACTTGGCATATGCTTATTACAGAATAGAGAACTTCACTGAATCAATTGAATATTATGAGCAAAACATATCTCTGGCAAACGACTTAAACGATAGGGAATCTTTATCGTTAGCCTATTGCAACTTGGGTTTAGCATATTTAGCAATGAATGACTTTGAAAAGGCAGTTAGATGTCAGAAATTATTCTTAGCATCCGCAAGAGAGAAAAAAGATGTTTTAAACATATGCAAATCTCTTGGAAATTTAGGAACAATTTATATCAAGATGGGTGACACAGAAGAAGGATTGCGATTCTTTTACGAGCAAATTCGAGCAGCAGATTCCAGTAGTTTAATCTACTTGCAAGCAGATTGTTATCATGACCTTGCAAAAGTGTTACAAAGTGAAAATAAATTTGATGAAGCTACACTTCGATTTGACAAAGAATTATCATTACGACGTCAATTAAAGGAACAGGTACTGTTTTATCGTGCATTGTTAACATATGCAGAAATGTTAGAAAAGCTAGGTAAATTTAATGAGGCGTATAAATGTTACTGTGAGATGTTTCAGCTGACAAAGAAAAACAGTGATATAGAACAATGTCGTAATGTTTGTCACTTAATGGGAAAAATTAACATGAAAATGGGAAAATATGAAAAAGCCATATCCGCATTTCGATTACAATTAGAATGTGTCACTGATTTAATATATGACAGTATTGACGCCGGACGTATCCATGTTGATATCAGTGAATGTTATCTTCAGTTAAATGATGTTGACAATGTCATCCAACACTTGCTAGAATATCAAGATATTGCTGAAAAGTTACAATGTTATGAAGATGAAAATCAAGCGTATAAGAAATTAAGTTTGGTTCATAAAAATCGCGGAAACTATCAAGAGTCTTTAATGTATTCGGAAAAACGATTAATATGTACTCTGGAACTGAACGATCTTGATATATGTGATGCTTACAGGGACGTTGCTACATCACATGCCCTGCTGGAGAATTATGACTCAGCAATTTCATATTATGAACAACTGTTGAAAATCTCAAGAGATTCTAGTTTAACGGAATGTGAATACGATGCGTATACAGGCCTAGGTAAAACATACGAATTAACAGGAGAACATGAAAAGTCCCTACATTCTCATATCGCCGCCGTGGAGAGTGCGCACAAACTTCAAGATAGTCAACGTGAAGCAGAATCTTCATTAATGGTCGGGGGTGTGCATCAATTTATGAATAACTATGAAGAGGCGTTAAAGTTTTATAACACAGCTTTAGAAATGTCAGAAAGTTTCAAGTCAAAACTGATCAAAGTACAGGCGTGTGGTCGCTTAGGTAAATTGCATCATTTATTAGTTAACCCAGAAAAAACGACATCGTACTTGCGTATAGCAACCACGTGCTCAGAAGAACTAGAGCAACCAGCAGAAATTATTGTAGCTTTTTACAGATTGGGGTTAAATTTATACTTCGAGAAGAAGTTTGACGAATCAAGGGAATGTTTCCAACGAATAATAGATTTAATTGAGCAAATGGACCTGTCATCAACAACCGCGTTCAAACCAGAAACAATCAAATTCATAATGGCGTCTTATCAGATGTTACAGAAAGTGATAATTATGCAGAAGCAGCCGCTGGAAGCTTTATTTGTTGCTGAAAAAGCCAATAGCATCAGTTTAGAAGGCCTCCTAAAGGAAGCTGGCATCAAAGCTCATGTTAGAATACCATCCTTCGAGAAATTCCAAAGCCGTGTTGAGAATGTTCAGACGACCGTGTGTTTTTATTCTGTTGTGGTAGGCCAGTTATATTGTTGGCTGTTGCAACCGACTAAAGGATTCGTCAAGTTTTGGAAACATCGAATTGTAGAGAAATATACTGATGCCAGTCTACCATCACTTGATTTAGACGAATTGGTATTGTACTCCACTAATGATGCTCGTGATAAACTAAATCAATTTGTTAGCGAGCTCCGTAAAGGTTTAGGAGTTGAAACACACGAAATGAAATTATCTGATCGAACACAAAGTTTTGCAGCAGACATAGAGGTGATTGACCGAAAGCAAAGCAGAAAATCGAGAATTGGACGCCCTGTTGTTATGTCAACACGATTTGAAAGTACATCCAGCCCAAGTTATCAATTCCGTTACAAACGACCTGCCAAAATTGAAAACAAAAATACACCAATTAAAAATCTTAATTGGCATCTTGAAGCACCACTCGAAGATTTATATAAACTTCTTGTTTCTCAAACGGACGTATATTTTGAAGTGGAATATGGTGAAGAAAATTTGGATCAAACTGTCATTGACTTAACCTTGGTAGTACCACGTGAGATGTCGTTGATACCGTTTACACTATTAAAGGGCGAAAAATCTGAAAAATATTTTTATGAAAGGTATAATGTATCATACAGTCCAACATTATTTTGGCTGCTTGATCAACGTCATGATAACTTCACAAATGCAGAAAACACCGAAGCAGATAACATATTTGTTTTTGGCGGAGATGAAGTTTGTTCTACAGAGGAAGCCATTAGCATTGCTCGAATATTTGGTTCTTCAGCTGTCGTTGGAAGTAATACATTGAAAGAAGATATTATCAACCGATTAACAAATAGTACAGTGTGTCATTTGTCAACAGATATTTCATGGCGAACACCATCTTTTGTATTCCCTCACAAAGACATAACAAAAGATTTCACGCATACAGAATTTTCCGACCCAGACATTGAAAACTTAGATCCGGAAAACCGGGTAGGTTCACCAGGATTATCGGATGTATTCCTAACTGTAAAAGATATATCTGAGTTGCAATTTAAAGCTAGTTTGTTAACCTTTGGTATAGCACCTTCCGCGGGTTATTCTGATCCAATTTGTTCTGATGGTCTTCATTTAATGGTAACATCATTACTAATGACTGGATGCAAGACATTGTTAACATCACTATGGCCAATATCTGAAAGTGCAAGGACGTTCTTTTTCTCAAATTTCTATCGATTATATAACAAGGGAATTCCAGCATATGACGCGTGCAGTGAGAGCATTCAATTGATGCAGACTTCTGATGAATTTAGTCACCCATCAAATTGGGCAGGCTTTATTATCTATGGACAAAATACGTGTATGTATAGAAAAGCAGAATCCTTTACAAACGCACTTCACGCATTTCTTGACAATCCAAATAGAGACGCCATTAAGGTGGTTTTACACTTGGTAAGTGATTTTCATTTTTTATCGATATGAAGATTTGATTAGCTCTTTAATGTATAGTGTCCCCCGGAAAGGAATCAAATCATTGCTAATTTATTTGCTATTTTGCTTTTTCCAGGGGGTTAATTATTGGAAATATAATGCAAATAAATTTTGTTAAAACCTGATAAGACACCCGTTTTCTCATAAAATTATAAAGGTTTCTAATGGGAATTTGAATATAACAAGGAGGTATGCTAAGTGTTTTATGCTTATGAGATTATTCTTATGTTTATGCCAATCACCGTTTTTGAAATTCTACCAGATTGAAATAGACGAGAAATGTAGGCCATGTGGAGCAACATTGCCTGGACTAAATAATTTTCCTATATTACCATTAAAATAAATGAAGAACATATAATATGTCGGTTTGAAGGATTTTAATTTCCCTTCATCCTGTTCAACAGATTTAATAGGACCAATTCTAGGTAGGTATCTGGAAAAACGAATTATGCTTTGATATTTTGAAATTTCTTCTTAAAACAACAAAATAAAAAGTTACCTTTATATTACTTTTGATTCTTCCAGGTTGAGAAAGCTCGACAGCGTCTTGCTCAAGATCGTCGAACATCACTTTACGTGGCTGAAGAGAGTGTGAGCAAGAAAATAGCTTTGAGCGATAAAGTAGCTTGGAGGCCTTTGTTGACAGCAATGGGATTCAGATTTGAGAAGGCACATAATAATTTACCGGATTCCATCTTCTTTCCCGATCATGAATACAATGAATTACTGAATACTAGCAGCAATACGCTCTACGCTTTTCTAGGTGAGAAGAAATTACTACGAATACCTCTTACACAATTTTGTCTTTAATAATCCTATCCAGAAACTACATCATCGAAAATCTTAAATCTTTTAGAAAAAATGGATTTCGCTGATGAAAATTGTAAAAATCTGAAATGTTTTAGCATCAAAATATAATAATTTGAGCTACGGAAGTTTCTAATCGACTCTGCAAGTAAAGCAGGAACACCCGCTCCACAGGAGGGATGGGATCAGATCGAACTACTGCCGTTTCACAATTTAGGCTCTAAGTAGCTATAGTATAGGCTCTAAGTAGCTATATTACAGTCTCTAAGTAGCTATATTGCAAATGTACGCCGCCTCAACCACCTTAGTAGTGAACGTAAAGGTGGCTATAAATATCTTAGAAGGTTATTCCTCGTGTACAATTAAATAATGTATTATTTATTTGTTAGGTTTGAGTCGGAATGGTCTGGATGCTATTGCTCGACTTCGTTCATCACCTGCTATTGGTAGACCTCTTACAACTATGGTAAGTTACAATTTCATTACTACTACATCAGCAAAGGGTTAATAAAAGCTAGAAAGACGCCAAGATGGCGCTTCCTTATAATAGAAGGGATGAAACAAGTTTCTTGTCAATATGTTTATATGTTGCAAATTAATGACTTCCAAATGTATATTTTAATGACCGTATTTATTATTTTAACACATACGCAAATTTAGCGCCAGGAAAATGTACCATTAATTAATGTTTTAATATGTTTTTAAGTAGAAAGTCCAATATATAATATATAGTGCGAATGTCAATTACACAGTAGGTCCCGAAAAAACGTAATAAGGTCGTGATATTGTATGTTTATCAACGTTCAGCACAAATTGTATATAATTAATCCATTCTGTGTGCACTTAAACTTCAAGTTCTAACCACACAACAATAAACCATGTGGAAGTAATATTGTTATTTAGATCATTTTCTAACCGCACAATAACAAATTATATAGCAGTTGTAAAATATATATTTGGTGTCACGTTATTCAGGGTTGTAGGAAGCAATTTTGTATTGGGGGCTTAAATATAGAGAGACTTTTTCCTAAGAAATGCCCTGTTTTTTTTGTGTGTGTTGTTGTTGTTGTTTTGGTGTTGTTGTTTTTTTGGGGGGGGGCGAAGTGAATTTTTGAAGCATTTATTTATAAGAAAAAACGCTGAATATCAAGAATAAAAATATACGAAGTGATACTTTATACAAAACATCTCTCATCAAGACTTAATTTTCTTGCCCTGAAGAGCATTACAGGGACGGGGACTTGATTCCACAAAGCCTCCTCCCTACCACCACCACTTCCTACGCCCCTAGTTATTGGAAATCCGCTGATAAACAGGTGTTCTAGAGGTAAATATTCCAGTAAAATGAATAATTTGGTTCCCTTGGCAAAATGAGTTGACTAGCTTTTTCCTCTCCTGAAAAATTAGACTGTTCTAAGAAAGGTATTTTGTCTAACCTCCAGGAATATATATAGATGTTCTAAGAGAAAATATATCTTTCCTGGTAAAGTTAATTGTTATAACAATAGAATCTTGGACGAAAAATAGCGAGAAAATTGTCTATTGTTTTTTTATGCCCCCTCCCCGTATCAATGTTGTAAATGGCAGAAAATATTTGTGGAAAGGTTCCGAGGAGAAAAGAAAAACATTGATATGTGTGGGGGGCGGGGAGAGAGCTGGTAATTTTCTCAAATGTTTATGTTCAAGATTGTAGGTCTCCATGCCCAGACGACAAATTGAAGTATTCTGACAAAATTACGAGTTCTAAGAGAAAATATCTCTCCTTCCTGGCAAAATCTGTTCTAAAGGAAATAGTCCTGCTTCCTGGTAAATAGAGGTGTTTCAAGGAAGCTTAAATTATTTTTTGGATTGACTCAAAGAATATACCTGGCCGTTAAGAACGCCTACTTCCTTCGAACAGCTCTGTTGGATGCTTCTGTATATATATGACTTGATGATAACATATTTAGTATATGTAATGAATACAAATTCATTGGGTAAAATATTTTGACGGGAAAGGTTTTTGTCGGGTATAATTTTTCGTCGGGTAAAATCTTCGTCACCAAGCCTAAATAAGTCACTTTTACCATAATTATAACCAATAAGGTATTACAATACATAGAACCATATATCATGTACCGTTATCATCAATATTGTGTATATCTATCAATAATCTTCTTCTGTAACATTTTCTTCGGTTTGTTTTAGTTCCAAGAGGTACTCTATTACTTCAACCAAGATATGTCCAACGTGCAGGTCCCCTTCCCCCTACAATTATGGAGGATGTCAGGATGTCACGAATTCTTATCTTCACTTGGATTTGATGTCATGGGTATCGGAAAAGCTGAAGTTACCTTAAGATCTGGAAAATTGGGTCTGAGGAGACCTCTGCAGTGTGCTTTACAAGCGACAACAGATCTATTTGGTAAGTTTTATTTAACAAACATTAGTAACTTAACGTCAACCCATAATTTGCATATTCAACGCGTTTATATACTTCTCAAAGCTTGACCCTTGACCCTTTAATACATACTTCCTGGTTGTATTAAACTTCCCCTTGGAAACATTTATAATTTTATGAGGAGCCAGGAGGTCTTATCAGCTTTTACCAAATTTAATTTACATTATATTTCCATAAATTAACCCCCTGGAAAGAGAAAAATAGCATAGAAATGACCATTGATTTGATTCCTTTCCGGGGACACTATGCATTAAAGGGTTAAATTATTCTTGGACATTCAACTCTTGATGGTCGTATGAGAGGCCTCACATTGTGAGTTATCTTCCTTTTATTTAGTATTACCGTTCTTGTGGCAGTGGTTCCTGGCGAGATCACATCCGTTCTTTGCGGGGGTCACTCTCTTCTGTCTTCTGTGTTGTTGATTTATTATTATTCATTGTTCTTGTAGAGCTCGGAACCAATAAAAATGAAGATGAATTAATGAAAGCTAAGGGGAAAGCTTATTCTGAGTTACATATCAGAAAATCCAATCGAAATGGCATGGGGAAGAAAACTAAATCAGAGACTGCATTAAATTTCGTAGCAGATGATATCCCCGCATCTAAATCAGATGGCCTGCAAGAGAATAGGCCTGCACTCTATCGTTCCACAACTGATTTAGAATCAACAAAGCACCTACAAAACGATAATAAATATTTGAATTCCCAATTGGGCTTGTTTGGCTCAAAAGATGCCAATGCATGTACAGAGCCATCCGGTGCTGCAGTAAGACGATTGCGTACAAGAACGCAAGAAATGTTGACTCTTGATATGAAGGCATTAAAACTGCAAAGCAATCAAAACAAAACTAATGGACATTACAGATCTGATTCATCAATGTTCGGACTGAAAGCTGACCAAAAATCTAACATTAACCGGTATGCATCTATGGACACATTGGACGTGAATGATTTGGAAATGACAGAAAGAGAAGATGATTGCAATGATAAAGAAGACTGGGAACGACCTATCAGTTTCATACATGAACAAGAAAAATCCGGACTGTTGTCACCAGATATATTTGACGATGAGAATTTGGACGATTTTGCAAAACATTTTGATTTTGACGGTGTAAAATCCTTGTCAAAGCACCAGGGGCGTGTTGGAAGAAGTTGCAGTAGTGTAAGCGGATATAGTGATGCTAGTTCGCATTCAGCAACAATGGAAAGGAGAAAAAAGGTTTGCACAACAGCATCAACAGGCGACATGTTTAATGATAGCTATCTTAGAAGACACAGACATCAACTTCAACGTGAATATTCTGGGAGTTCTGGAGGTAAGTTAACAAAATATTTTCTTTCTTATTCTCTTACCATTTTATGTTAAATAATCTTCAGAAAGGTCTGTACAGTACACTCTTGGTATAACGAACTTCTCGCTATAACGGAGTAAATGTTGATTCCCATGGCTTATTGATAATAAAATCATTGTTAAAAACTCTCGGTATTACCCTAGCTCTCGCTATTACGAACCAATTTTCTTATCCCGCTAAACAAAAGAACTCGCTATAGCGAATTTTTAGGACATATAGAATTTAGAACCTATAGAATTCGGGAAAGGTGTCTTTATAACAACAGTAAGTAAAATGCCTACTTAAAAACTTTATTTACTCTCGATATAATGAACAGTTTTCGTGTTCCCTTCAGAGTTTGTTATATCGAGAGTTTACTGCATTTATTAATTAGCGTATCATCCAAAATAGATGTCGTAAACTTCGAGTATGACAGGTAATGAAACATTTATTTGTTTGTTTGTTTATTTTTTATTCGTGTATTTATTTATTTACTTATCTCCGTAGAATCTGGCAGCAAATCACCCACATCCGGAGGAACACCAGGCCGTTCTAGAGCCGGCAGCGAGGATGATATTTTCATTAGGGAAGAGACAAGTAAGTTAAAGTTACCCCCGGAATGGAAACGTCTACATTTAAACAACGACTACTTTGACAACTCCAACCCCGTTACAAGTATTAATATAAGAGACTCTTTAAGTATTGACAGTGGAGTGGTTCCGGATGGGGGGAGACATGCTAGACAATCATCAGGGGGTTTGCAAGAATATGAAGTGATTACGTATGGAACACCTAAGGGTTCTCCTGAGCAAGCTCGAGGACAGAAACTTCAGAATAATTCAGATGAACATGAAGAACAGAATAAAAAGAAAGGATGGTTTAAAATATTTAATAAAAAGAAAAGACATTCCGTTGGAAATTTATTAGATCAAGATGTAGCACCTGATTCACCAAGCAATCAAAAGACGAACGATATTTTAAGACAATATTTTCCAGACCAGCTCGATACGGCAACTAATCGAGAACAAAAACGAATTCATCGAAAAAGCGAAGGAGATATTAATTTTAACATAAAAAATTCTGTCAATCAACATTTCACATCACAAACTTTAAAAGACCAGAGAGGATCACCTGGCGGGAATAATTCAAATGTTCAAATGTCACTATGTTAAATCAACAAAACGCCATTATTATTTAGCCTCGTTTTAAGGCAAAAAGTTCTTGTCTCGTATATCCCCTTCAAATAGGTGCAATTCAATAGAATAAAATAACTCTCGCGAAATTTTGAACTTATAAAGATATTTATATGTTCCTTGGTTTTTTTTTATTGGTCATGTTTATTATGAATACACCTTTCTCCAGTCTCGTTTTTTGCTGATGTCAGCTACGGCTTATATTTTGAAACTTGGTTCGAAAATTGATTCGACCGTTTTATAATAAGTGTTACATAGTTAGATTGTTGAGAGAATGTATTCCAAATCGAAATAAAGAAAATGTTTATGAAAACTATGAAAATTGTATGTTGATATAGATTTAACAAACTCCATGACCGTGGACCTATATCGAAGTATTTTCTACCCATACTGAAGTTTATTTATCCCTTCGAGCAGTGTGATTAGAATGGCGCTCCCTATGTTTACATAATATATTTGCTAGACTAGTGAGAGTATTTATGTTTATTTGTAAATTATTTGCGATCTCTTTATTACATGAATAAATATATATTAATAAAACATTTACAAAACGATTATTTTGCTTGCAGAACCTATATGATACCTCCTTATTAACAACACGCTTTAATAGATGTTTTCCGAAATGACGTCACGGGTTCCAAATTCAAATTCCTCATGTCTGCTTTGAACATGTCAGAAACATGCTGCAATTACTTTGAACATGGCAGTTACATGCAGTAACTACTTTGAACATGTGAAGTAACTACTTTGAACATATCAGAAATATGCAGCAACTACTTTGAAAATTTCGGAAACATGCATCATCTACTTTGATCATCCCAGAAATATGTTGCAACTACTTTGAGCATGCTATTATAGCATGCATCAACTACTTTGATATTTTAAGAATCATGGCCAATATGAGAAAGATAATGAAAAATGGCACACGTCAATTAATTTTTGTGTTTTATCCATGTGCCTAAGCAGGAGCGGGTAGAGAGAAAAACTTGACCTTGTGAACCTAAATGCAGCTGAGGGTCTGGGCGCTAGAAGCCTCCAGTGGGGTTTGGG
>JANTOQ010354908.1:0-12330 GCA_027564595.1 Bythotiara depressa
AACTCTATGAGTCAGAGATGCGACTCGCTTAACCAGACAACTCCTCTAGGAACATTGACCCGAGTAGGATTTGAACTTTTCAATTTACTGCTAGTATATCAATTCAAGGGTAGCATTAATGGTATAAATATATATAAATGTATAGATACCATAATAAAATTAGAGTAAAAAAAGTTGTTCCTAGCTCTCTGATGTTTATTGTATGTTGAATCATCCTTGTGTGTGTCTAATGTACTATAACAAACTTACTACAGATAGTATAATATCAGAAGAGATATATGGAAGTCCATTAAATCGTAGATGAATTCATCAATACAGAAATATTTTAAACGAATTAAAATCTTGAATATATTATATATTTAGGTGCTTCACAAAATAGATTATCCACAAACCTTGACAGCGGTCTTTGAAATAAATGTTTC
Organism: Bythotiara depressa; assembly: GCA_027564595.1. Classification (NCBI taxonomy): domain Eukaryota; kingdom Metazoa; phylum Cnidaria; class Hydrozoa; order Anthoathecata; family Bythotiaridae; genus Bythotiara; species Bythotiara depressa. The sequence goes on from JANTOQ010354908.1 coordinate 423, forward strand.
TGCTGATAACCGTTCCAACAATTGACACTATAAACTCCGCAATACTTGCTACAATAATCACAGAATGAAGTATTTTCCCCTCTCTTATTGTTCCGAAACGTTTCTTCCTGGATGGGCAATCGCTATAGTATCTATGATATACATGATTATGATATAAATAATAGCTTTTAATATTTACAATACCATGACAAAAGAATCCGTTAAATGTGATTTTTGGCTTTGTAGATATATTTAAAGTAATTTAACTGATGAAGGATCGTAAGATACCAAAGTATTTTATTAAACAATGTGTTTCTACTTTTTAGTTTTACAATAATTTTTACACATACCGACAAAAAATAGTTCTACCGTTTATATATATCTAATAAAAATTGCATCATCATAAACCTGAAATTATTCTCTAACAAAGAGTGTCGGGATTTTTCTTAAAAAGCATCTGTTGGAGAGTTATGATAAAATAAGCAATAATATTCCTCACATAAACCATATTGTTTTAACGATAAGTCTTTACACGACGATAAAAAACGAACGACACAAAAACAAACAGTTCCCTGACACCATTTTGCTGTTGAATGATCACTGACTCGAAAAAGCGTTGTTTCAGTTTTTTACGTAGCCCATCACTGAAGATGGAGCTCGAATACGGCAATATTTCAAGAAAACTTAAAATAAGCAGTTCATGAAACAAAGATGTTAACAAGTTGTTTAATCTGGTTAACTAATGCATTTAAATTTCAAAACACTTTTAAAATACGCATTGAATATTCAAAAGGAGGTTACCTCATTGATTTTAATTAGATTAAGTTTCCCGATTAAGTTTGTCGAAATTTTAATAAACATCTTTATTAACACACACAATAAACCAGATGAGAAAAAGTCTGAAAATATGTATCCTACCTTTTCCAACGAAAGAAAATTAATTTTTATACTTCTAACAGCAGAAAGATATTCCTTGTATATCAACCTTTAGGATTATATAAAAAAACTTTTTTTGGAAAATCTAGACTTTAAAAGGTTCAAGTATCCTTAACCCTCCACCGTCTTTAGATTAACCTCAATATTCTTGTTTTATATAAGATTACCAGGGTATCAGCAATCCTGCACATAATAAAGCGAGGCGTCTATGTAGATTAATATCGGTTAGTTAAACTTTTTTAGTTGGACTGTTGACTTAAAATGTTTGGTACTGAACTGAAACAACTGGGATACTACAGTACGTTTGAAAAGGGAGAGTGGGCATGGTATGCTTTGGAGTGAAATGGGTGAAAAATCAATGATTTAAGAATACTTTCCTCTGTTTCTGATGTAAAAACCCTGTCAAGTGTGACTTTACCGAGGTTCCCGTTAACATCTACTCCCATTTTGGTTTTATGGACGCTCTGCCGTATAGGAAGGGAACATGGGAGAGACATAAAACAGAAGAAGTCGCAAATATTTTGTATAGCTTTTAGGGTCCTGCGGCTTTTCCAATTTTATCTGAAATTTACTTTAACTAAGTACAAAATTTAATTTAATTTCGTAGTAAGTACAGATGTACAGGTGTATGTGTTTTGCTATTTACGCTATATGAAAGGAACGAAAGCATTTTGACCAGTGTGATTTAATTATTCTTCTACACAGTCTCTGCTAAGTCTTATGTCCAAATTAAATGTTTAAATTATAAAAATATGAATTGAATATAAGTAATATTATACTACCTCGCGAGTTTAAATCTTTACTTTCGAAGACTGTTATTCTGTCACGTTATTTCTGACAACTATTTTCTAATAAAACTACTGCGTCCATGCGTTTCTTGTAACAAGTACACATATAACGTTAAAAATTTAATTTAAGTTCAGCAGTTCTTTGAGGAACGACTATGATGAAGAATATGGCCAGAATATGAGCTAGAACGTGACGAGAAAGATGGGGGAAATGGTGAAAAGTATTAGAAGACCTCCAAACAAGGTCCTATTACAGCTGTGGAGATGAGAGTGTTCAGCTAGATCAAGTAGGAAATAAAAGCTGATATGAATGCTCAACAAGAAGTCCAGTGGATTTAAGATTTACGCCTCGTTGCAAGTATACAGTGGAACCTCCCTAAGCGCACATCCTCTAAAGCGGAATCCTCCCTATGACGGACAATTTTATTTGTCCCAGACGAATTTGTAAATGAAATCCTCTTGTTGCAACCTCTCCAAAGCGGACACCTCTATATAGTAGCATGCGCTACCTCGTATTAGGTCACCGCAGAAGTAATAAAAATAAGGTAGCTAGAAGCTTGGCAACAAAATAGCAACAAAATATGTAAAAAGTGAAATATAATAGTAACGAGTAGTAACAAGTTAAAGTGAAATAACAAAATGATATAATGCCATCAATATGTACAGACCATTGTAGCTGGTCATCCAGATGAACGCCCAACACCTTCCAAGACTCGACTCATTCCAAAGATTCACCTGATATCTTAACATCAAACGTATTAGCATTCGTTACATTATAGGTGTCAGACATACGTTTTGTAGAAAATAGCATACTTCTGGTCTTCGAGGTGTTGAATATTAAGTTGTTTTCTTTAGACTAGATGAACAGATCATTCGTATGTTGTTTTTCTAAAATTAACGAAGTATTCGCAATGTTAGAATTCTTACAATGTGCATACGTTGTTCTATCGTCAGCAAATTGACAAATTGTGCTAGATACATGGTCCTGAAGGGCGGTTACATATAGATTAAAAAACAGCGGTCCCAAAACAGAACCTTGTGGTACTCCAAAATGAACAACGCCTAGGGATGATTTTTGATCATTGATTTGAACAAACTGTCGTCTGTTCATCAATTACCTACACATCCACTGTAGTGCTGTTTTGAAAAGCCATGCGAATTTAATTTAATAATAAGACTACGGTAGTTGACGGTGTCAAATGCTTTAGAGTAATCACTATAAACAGCCAAAGTAACTTCCCCTTTAGACAATGCTTTAACTATATCGTCACGAATCTTTAGCATAACGATGCAGGTCGAGTGTGTTTTACGGAAACCGGACATTGTATTTTTGTAAATGCACTCACTTTCAATTTATCAGCAGATTTGTTTGGCTATCAACCGCTCATAAAGTTTGGATAAAACAGGAAGTACAGGAATCGGACGAAAATCATCTATTTTTAATGGATAATCGTTCTTAGGAATAGGTGAAATTTTTCCGATTTTCCACTGTTCTGGAAATATATTATTTTCGATGCTACTGTTACTAATATGCGTTAATGGTGATATGAGTACTGAAGATACTGGTTTCAAGTACTGTATTGGAATATTATCATATCCAGCTGAACAATCAGATCGTAAAGCCATAAATTCTCTTTCAACATCCTTAGGTAACATGATGTATAAAACATGGGTTAGTCCGAGTTTCTTGAAGGTTGTTAATTACGGTGTTAATTTCCTAGGGAGAGAAAGGTACGGACCCATTTAGTCTGTTGGCAGTTGATAGATAGTGTGTATTGAGTTTTTCTGGATCAATGGATATACTCTTAACACGAGGTTTTAAATCTCGATGAATAGTTTTCCAAATATCTTCTGGTTTCTTTGAGCTAAAAGCGGTTTTGTAAAATATTATTTTTGCTTCTTTAATTTTGCGTTTGCTTGTATTTTTAATTTCATCAGCCGATTGTGTTAGATGTGCTTCTCTCATCGCGTTCAGCTTTCAGTTCAGACAAATGAAAAGATTTGAGCCATGGAGCTGGTGGTCTTGTAATTTTCCATCTTTTAAGGGGTACATGAGAGTTTAAGCAATCTATTATTAGTGTATTTAGAATATGTAGTTTATCATCAACATTTTCTGCACTGTATACGATACTAAACGGAAGAGAGTTGAAATCGTTCATATAATTCTTGAGACAAAATTTTATATTTAACGAATATATTTGTACCATGGCTCAAAATTATTCAGTCGTGCATTCAAACAAATAAATGGCCACTTATCATGGTCACTTACTTCAGGACAAGGTATTACATCGGTCTGTTTAACTTTGTTAGGAAAGTTTGTAGATACGTGATCAATAAGTGAAGACGAATTCCGTGTAGCTTTATCGATGTGTTGATTATGAGCAGCAAGAATATCTAAATACCTTTGTGTTACTGGTGAATTAGTATCAAGGAGATTATATCTCCAGTAATAACGAGTATACCTGACTATACAGAAGTAACATTTGTTAACATTGTATGATCCTTTTTATTAAAATTTGAATGGTAATAATTTCCGATGCTGTTTATTTTTTCCTTCTATTTCTAACCAAATATGTTCGAAATCGGGTTCAAGATTAATAATATCACTTCTAACTTTTGATTTTATATTATCACGTAAATAGACACCTACGCCACCACCACGTCTGTCCTGCTGTTCCTTAACTCGACTGAATAATCGGGAATACGGACATAATCGAGAACATTTTCGTTATCAGGTTTCTGATAGTGTAATAACATGAAAAGGATATGATTGAGCAAACACTCGAATTCATCAAATGTTGACAACACTGATTGTGTATTAAGGTGACAAATCTTTAGAAGTGTTGCTTGTTGATCATCAAATGAAGTTTATCCGTGCTTGTAGGTGCTTGTTCAGTATGATTTGTAATGAGAGTTGTATCGTCATCAGTTTCAAATGATCTATCCTCCACACAATTAAAGAATGGTAGAACTTGTAAACTACACGACGCACATATCCAGTTATATGCTACAGCAGCTCGAATTTGCTGTTGTAATTTATTTGATAAAGTACTGCATGATACATGTGTTAAGTTAAAGCGTGTTGTACATAATAATATTTTCCTGTTAGGACCAACACTTTTCGTACAAACTTCACAAGGCGGTGGTTACAATAGTAGGTGATTCTATAATGAGCTCGTTTGATTTTATTACCAGTTCTATAAACACGGGGTATCGAATCCAAAGAATGACATCCGTGCAAGTTATAAGTGTTCCGTTGGTAGAAGTCATTATCACCATGAATTATAACTGATGTAATCATTTTCAATAATGATAACAGTTTGACACACTTCATCGTGGATATTGTAGAAATGTAAGATAAATTGTGTGAAAAGTTAAAATATATATATATATATATAATGTACGATAAACAACACAATCCGAAATATCATACCAAAATCCTGGCACAGCTTCCAAGATTCCGTTCACTTCCTATACCACCATGCAACGATAATATTAATAACGGTAAATGTATTTATACTCACTGAGTTTGTAGTAATTTGAGTATTTATTATCAGAGCAATATATAACACGTCCGCTCTCTGCGACTATGTCGATAACTAAACAGAATATAGGATACTTGCATATGATGCCATCAAGAAAGGAGAGCTAGTGTTTTCACCTAAGACTGTAGAAGGGTGCATAATAATCAAATTAAAATATCTTTAGGGACGAAACCTTCACTAAAATAAGTTTATGTTCAATTTGCAATATTAAAGAAAATTTATGGAATTGCTAAATTGTAAAATGTGTCCAAAAAAATATTGTACAAAATAATTATATGGTAAATTCACGACATTAATTTTAAATTCTTATGAAAATACTTAAATAATTAAATAAAACTTGACTGATTTTAAAGTTTAACCGTATTAAGCCTGTGTGGAATGTTTGATTTTTAATATGGTTTTTTCTGTAGCTGGTATAAACCTTAAATTGTATGACTTTTCCAAACCTTGTATTGGGATTTGGAAAATGGATCAAATACAAATTATTTCCTAGTTTTCCGGTGATAGGTCGATTCTGACCAGGGTGTAAATTGAAAGAATTGAAAAATGTTATTGTCCAAATCTTTCATAATTAACTTTAGTTATAAAATAAAGTAGTTTCTAAAATATTTTTAATATTATGTTAATATTTTGGGGTACCAATATAAAACAGAATAACTTTATTTACAATAACTATTTTGTTACATTTAAGCAAAATTATACCTAACTTAGTTGTGTCAATGACCTTAGCAAGTGACAAGATGACGTCATTACAGTCCTTTTTAAGAATAATTGAAAGTTTCATGGTAGAAACACTGAGCTCGGGAAGAAATGACCCACCCCAGGCCTACTAAGGTCCAAAAAATACCGAGGCTGAATAGAGTTAAGTAAGAGCCAGTACAATTGGTTAGCAGTGGAAAGTGATAAAATTATGGAAATGATTAGAGCGATCTATGAGAAAAATCCTGCTTGTAGGTTTACAACAAATGCAGCTCCTTGTAACCATGGACATTAACAATAGGCTAAAGTTGTTACAACAAAATATACTATATAACTAACATTTTGTCACACAATTTCTAAATAACTAACATAACTCTGATGAATCGTTAATGCTGAGTCTCTTGGTATCGACAATGGATCTCTAACATATTTCTAGTATAAAAACATGGCGATTTGGAAAGACCTTTTTACGCGAAAATTTAATCTAATGATATAATTATTCTCGTTTATTTACCAATCTTTACTTTCCCCATTCCTCTTATTCATTTCCATATATTTTCTCAAAACACGAATAGAAAGAGTTAAGAAGTCTAACTGTTAAATGAATTTTAATTTTTGGGACTAATTTTTGCGAATATGTCTTTTCTTCTCCCGGGAACTTAATTTTGCGAAAATGTGCAGGATTCGCAAAATCCAATTTTAACATTTGGTTTAAGCCCTTCCGCTAAACCATTAATAATAATAATAATAATATCTAAAAATACGTCTAATGTGTCAAGTGTAGGATTGACATCAAAGCTTTAAAGAACTTCATGCTTCATAACATATACAATAATCGTTTTTGGTAAATCCAAAATGAAATGAGGAAGTATATCGTGGTCTTCAAATATATACTGCATTAGAAATAAGTTTTTAAAGTATTTTACTGAATGTGGATAAAAGATATATTGGTCATTAATTTTTTATTGATGCTTTTTTCCCGAGGACAGAAACAATGTTAATTTTTTTCCAATTATCAGGATATATTCCTGTTCTAAGAGAAGTTTTGAAAATTATTTTTAACGGACTAATAGGAGCATTATCACAGATTTTGATCACATGTATAGAAGAAATACCGTCATATCCACTAAGATTTTCTAACGCACGGTTCCAATAAATACTAAACAAGCTTTTTCTAATATCATTAACGTTCAAGCTAGAAAATATCCCACACCAAACGTTCATAAGGAGATGCAAAGTAAATTTGAAAACAAAATAATGCAAGCCACTATCAATGATTAAGTCAATACAGGAAGCAGAATAAGGCAAGATATGTTTTGGTTGATTAATTTAACTGATAAAAGGCATAATAAATTGTTATCATAATAATTTGTTATTTCCTCAATATCTAGTCCATTATTATATCAATATCACCTTCCCACCAATTTGTTTTTCTATGATTGAAGTAGCCAATAAAGAGAGATACGAAAGCATTATTTTTAATTATGTTGGTACTTGGTTTTTCCAAACCCATTTTAAATTCCTGAAACTCCTCAACGAGTTGACTTGGAGATCTATAAATAGATGTAATAAAACATTGTTTATTTCCTACTTTAAGTTCAGCCACAATACATTCACGTAATGGGGAAATGTTTGATTTGAAAGTTATAAGAAGGCGATATAAATAACAGATACAAATATCTCTCCTTTTATCTCTTGAAGGATGAACACAATGCTTTACAAAATAACCAGGTAAGCATAACCTTTTATCATATTCTGAACAAGACGAATTACGAAACGTTGCTGATATACAGACAATAACAAAATTGCATGGAAATAAATAAGTTTCAAGGAGAGGTAATATTATCAACGCATTCGATACCATCAATGTAAACACATTGTCGTAGTCCATATGTTTCTCATCATCCGCTCTGTCACTTAAAACATTGTTGACCTGTTTCAGTGAAGTTATTTGTTCCTGAAACATGGAGACTGTAGAACTAAGTTGAACAATTCCTTCGATCAGTGTATCTGCTAAACGCTTCATTTCTGTCTTTAGTTCCAGAATGTGTGCCTGCTTTATATCATCTAACAAAACACTTTTAAATTTATCAAACTTATATTCAAGTATTTTTGTCAGATCGTGTTGCTTCGATGAACTTGTTGTTCCCGGCTTCGGCATAGTTAAATATTATAAAAGTTTGTACATATAAATATACATATACATATATGTTTGTACATGAATTTGTTAATAAGTTAATAATAAACTCATCTCGTGTTGTTGTTGGTCCATTTACACCTAAGACAAACGGTTAATGGAGCGTCTTCTAACATATGCTGAGGCGTATCTAGGCATATGTCTATGTTTTCATAAAAACTTGGATGCCGTTCAGCCAAAATAAACCTCTCTGTCTTTTTCTTGTGGTCGTACCAATGAAACTGAAACTAGTCTAGGATAACGATGAGAGCTCAGTTTACCCCCGGGCTACGGGGCTAAAATTAGTGGTGTTCAATACTTCATCGGGAGCAATACGAAACACAAACAACATCATTACCTGACAATCCAAAGAGTGTTAATCTGGGGTATACCTTGAGAACACACATGTTTTGTGATAATTTTCTTTGACACGTATCACGGTATGGTGGAGTTTGATAGGGTATAATACTTTACTTGGCTAGTCTTAGACATCTGAAACATTCGATTTAACAAATCTTGAGTTTTGATGCAGCATTATATAAAAAACTATAAATTTCTTTTTCCGAATATGACGCTTTGTCTATTTTTCCCCATTATTAACTGGCAGCCATTTTGAGCGGTCCGATATGGAAAATAGAGCCTTTTGATTAGTTCAAAGACATTAAGTCCGGGACTTTATGAAGCCATAATAACCTATCGTGCTTAGCAACCCATTATTTTGGTAGCTATTTATGTAAATAATGTTTAAGCATCCAAGCTAGAACAACACAATTTCGATCCTAAAGCGTACGAAAATGGGGGATGTAGGTGTTGCGTCCACATCTATGGGTTCTTCTCAAGCAGAAGACCCGATAGTAATAAGAAATGTGACTCACCATTCTTGGTTTCTTTCGCGCGACACAAAGAAACATAAAAGTTAGCACCCTGCTTCTAATAATCACAGCAAAAACATCTAGTTACTGAGTTTGTTTGTGTTTCCCAGTGCTGTACTCCGAAATCTAACAACTAACATTGTTTGTTGTTAGCCAATCATTCGAGGAAACATGCAACCATAGATTACTCCATATTTTGTGTTAATATATCAAACTCTGTTCTTACATTGATATACAGGAAAACACACAGCTAGAAAACCATAAACCACGTCGAGTAATCCTTGAAAAGTGACAAAGAATAAAAATACATCTCTGTGCAAGATCTGTTCAAGTAGCTACAACTTCGAATGTCCAAATATGGTCATTGTTAATAAATGTTTCGCGGAAAAGTTAAACTATATGGTTCGAATATGCTAATAAACAATAGCCACATCAATCTTTTATTTTTTGCTTGGTTTTCATGAGCTATAGCCAGTTAATAAATACAATAATAACTATTTGGTATATTACTTTACTCGCAAGCTCGGGCGTCACTTACACCAGTAAAGAATATACCAAGCAGTTATTATTGTATTATTGTAAAACGACTAACAGACCGACACTATTATCTATTAAAAAATATATGGCATTTCTTCAATGTGTTTCAGGGAAGGTACCAGTAATATATGTAGTGTTGTCATACCTTTTTGGTGATCATAATACTTATTTATAGCAACGAATACAACAAATCTATACCAATAGTATATATATTGGAATAAAAACCTACGTGTTAATTTAATTACGTCCATTCGAAATGGGCGTTTATTTGAATATATACGGTAGCTGTAGCCTAGATAATATTTCACAGACAATGAAACAAGGTAGTATGAGCTACTAGCTTAACAATCCTTTCTGGAAGGAGAATAATATATGTATTTTAACTATCAAATCACATTGTCTGTTCACGCTCATGCCTGTATAATTGAAGTATTTATTATCTGACTTACGTTACGATCAGCACATGTGTTAAAAGAAAACCATAATTCAACAACCGACATGATGAAAGTAGAAGTATAAATATTTTTATAAATGGAGTAGAAATAGTAGCAAGATGCTGTTGAAGTTTAAAATATGATATTTTCGTTGTAACAGATGATCTATGGTATTATTCATTCGCATTTATGCGTATTGATATTCGCATACTTACTGTTGGTGTAAATAGCTAATAATTTGACAGCTGGAGCTTTAAAATACAAAACTAAAATGTATCTTAACAATCCAGGGCGTAGAAAACAACTTTACGTATTTATCTATGATCTTACGAATGGAAGGAAAAAGTCAACACATATCTCCGCAGCAGGGCTTTGGTCTTGTTTTTTCGAGCACACCTTTTCTCCTTCTAAGTAGTAAGTTCGTTAAGAAATTGTTTGATTTGAATTAGGGATCTGCAGTGCAGTAAAACATATAATTTTTCTGCTAGGCTCGGCCTGCAGGATTAATTTTACTCCAATAAATAGGAAGAAACGCACATTTCCGATTATCATCTCGGATACCCATCCTGTTGATACCATTACAGCCTCTTGAAACAGATAAATGGCATAATCTGGGTTTTTAGACAGGTTTCTTGTGGTGAAACAGGTTCCGAATATATACAATTTCAATACAAGTTAAAATATTGTCGTGCCAATCACCGAATTAAGGTGACAGAATGTATTTTGCGTCTCTTTGAAAACTTGAGTAACAGCAAAAATATCTACAACGTTTCTGATCGATTTTTACGTAACAAGAATATTATTAACTGAAAGTCACGTTGGAAATTACCTGGAATAAAATGAAGCCCTCAAAGAATGTAGTTTTTATCAAATGGAAAAGGAGGATCGCGTTTCATACCAGCTAAGCAATTCCTGCGAAGTTTTTTAATTATCTGCTTCAGTTGGTGCCTTATATCAGCCCTTAACACCAAGAATTAATTTATTCGACGAAGAATTTCAACAGCCACAGGTGGTTCAGCGGATAAGGGAGAACGATAAGTTATGGACGACAAGCACAAGTTTGTGAACGCAATATTATATTTGATATAGTCAAAAGCTATAAATAAACAAACAGAAACTCTGTAAACTACCAAAAAACACTAAGAACAAATAGACAGACAATGTATTAACTAAAGACTACAAGAACAAACATAAACGTACACTTACTGTTGTGCTACGTGCGTAAAGGGTTGACAAATGTTGATTTCTTTCCTCTTTTGTAGCTTGTATTTCAGCCTCTTACATTAACATTAACTTTAGCATTATTGATAGTTAGATAGACAGACTTTACTCTTATAGCTACCTATACGACTTCTCTTCACCGCGACTTGATTCTCAATGAGCAATTGCCGCGAGTGAACAACACTCTACGCACGTGCAATAAATCACAAATAAAGAGAACACACAACGCACATTTAACTATTAACAAATCGGACATTAGGCAACTATATTAACCAGAACAATCCAGACCCACAGTGAGAACTCTCAGTTCGAACGATTTTCAGTCAGTTTACATTCGACTCTTCTAACAAACACAGTTTTGTACTTGGACGTACTAATGTGCCGTTACTTTGTATTAAGTTCGACACTTCTAACAACCTCATCTTGGCCCGGAAATATATTCGAAACTCTTGCTAACGGCCAATGTAATCGATTAACATGTTCATTTTTCACTATGACAAGATCGCCAATGCGAAAGTTTCTAATTTGAGAATTCCACTTTTCCTTTTCGTTAGAAACGGAAGATATTCTAACAACCATCTGCGCCAAAACATGTTGGTCGCGGCTTGAACTACTCTCCACTTTCTCCTAAGATTTATTTCTTCGTCGCTGAACGTTCCTGGAGATACGTTGTTTGACAATGCACCTAGTAAGAAATGATTGGGAGTTAGAGCTTCTAAAT